>BQKZ01009090.1:2483-26065 GCA_036244855.1 Temnopleurus reevesii
GGGTCAAAGATGGCACAAGGTAAAAAAAAAACATAAAAAGTCTCATCACTTCTTCGGTGCAGTTTGACAAGAAAAATATTTTTAAAAATATATTTATGTATTTTTTTTGGGGGGGGGGCTGGGGAGCGCAGGCATTGCTCTACCCCTTAACCTGATATGCGGTAGAAAAAAAATTAATCACTGTCAAAGTTTTCACGCTCTTAATTAGCCCAAATTGTTAGAAGTGTCTGTGATATATGTTAGATTGGTTAGAGCCATAGAGGTGTAGATCACTTGTGGTCAGGATGTAGGAATTCATGTGAAGCGAGCTGATGTTTTCAGAAACTGACATACGTGCATAAATATACATGTAAATGTGTACAAAATGAGGGGATGATACTTGGATGCATTGAAATTAAACGTCACAACCCAAGCCCATTAGACGCTACAATGGACCACCAGCAGGATTGTAGTCCAGTAGAAACGGCTTTCAGTGAATGACATCTCTGTTCCATTTACAGGTAATATGAGTTTGATATATGATTATATTAAATATCACTCATGGCATTAACTTTATTTCAAATGAGGGATTTCTTTGTCAATTTAATTCAAACAAAATATGAACATGCTCTAATTTGCTATTGAAAAACTGTAATATCTCAATAGTTTTACTGCAATTCAAAAAGCATTTAAAATATCTGTGCCATCTCTTTCGAGACTGATCAATGCCTTTAATAAGTTCATGAAAGGACACCTGTTTAGAAGGGAATCAAATTTCACTTGTTTATTCCTTCATTTGAGCTCCTGGCCTAAGCTGCTCTTGTCCGAGTCATTTGATACTGCATCTTCTGTAGCAGTCATTTCTAATTTCTCATTCAATCAAATCAATATTTTTCAACGTTGGGAGGTGTTTTCCCAATTGTATCTGCTTGTATCCTCTGGCAGTCTCCGTTCCCTTATTGACCCTGTTCACATTCACAGGATTAAATTATGGATACCGGTTTAACAGAAACCAGTTTAAGAGGAGGTGTGAACAGGCAACACTATTACAAAATGTGGCTTTTAGTGGACTTCCAAACTAGTTTCGAAATTAACCTTTTAAAGTAGATTTTCTTAAGCAGGAACCAGTTTAGCTGGTGATGTGAAAGTATTGGACTTTGTAAACTGGCCTGAAGTGGCATTCCACTCGTAAGTACTCAGCCAAGCATCTTGCTGTTTCTGCTATGCTGTATGCGCCATATGCAGAGTTGATGCGGGGATAATTCACATGTGAGCAGTAGCGGAACCCTGGGAAGATCGNTGATTGGACGAATAGGCAATTAGACAAAGTGAAGATGGACCATATGGTTATTGGACGAAGTGGCTATTGGACGAACGGGATATTGGACAAATTGGTTACTGGACAAAGCGGCAATTGGACGAAATGTTTATTGGACGTAATGTTTATAGACAAAGTAATGTTGGACGTTCCGCTGGTGATGTGAAAGCATGGGACTTTGTAAACTGGCCTGAAGTGGCATTCCACTCGTAAGTACTAGGCTAAGCATCTTGCTGTTTCTGCTATGCTGTATGCGCCATATGCAGAGTTGATGCGGGGATAATTCACATGTGAGCAGTAGCGGAACCCTGGGAAGATCACGCATGGAGCATTTTTATTCCACTTTAAAGGGAAACCAACCCCTGGGATTATCGTGCTCTCATTGAATGAAGAAAAATCAGATGAACGAAATGTGAAAATTTGAGCAAAATCGGACGACCCGTTCATAATTTATGACTTTATGACGATCCCTACCGTTCATGGGGATCCGTACGATCGGCAAATTCGACTGAATCTGTGACGCCATGTCGGACAACTCCTCATTCACTCTGTATACAATTTTTCACATTTTCTCCCTTTGTTCAGAAAAGTCAACAAAATGCCAATTTTCGATTGGGGTATAGCATTTCTGTATTGATTCTGCATGTATTTTGAGAAGAATGATGTTGCAACCTTACACTAAATTTTACATTAATCCATTTAAAAAAAATTCTATGTACAAAGTGTATGAGAAGTTGTCCGACATGATGTCACAGATTCCATCGAATTTGCCGATCGCACGGACAACAGCGATACGGATCGTCATATCTCAGTGACTTTGAAAATTCATAACTTTTAAACGGGTTGTCCGATTTTGCTCAAATTTTCACAGTTTTGTTCATCTGATTTTTCTTCATTCAATGAAAGCACGATAATTCCAAAGGCTGGTTCCCCTTTAAAGTCCCCTTTGTGTGCCTGTAGATGTGAATGGTCCACAACTAGCCTTCAGAACCAGCTTGGAAACTAGTGTAACTCTTTTTGAAGAAAAGTAAATATGGTCATGATCAAGGGAGGTGTTGGTACAATGGGTATGTTCATTCACGCACTGGCTGTGCTTTTTGAAAGTTGCGTATGAAGTATGAAACAAGGGTTTTAATTGGCGGTTGCCGATCAACTGCAACCTTGTAGCAACACCCCGAAAATGTTTATATTGCTTATTCCTTCTCTCGTTGATATTGGTCACTCTTCTCATTCTCTTCCTCTTTCTCTATCACTCTATCTCCCTTTTCTCCATTGTTTCTCTTTGCCAATGTCTCTCTCTCTTTCTCTTTTTCTCTCTCTCATTAGAAGTGGTCATTTTTTTGTCAGCAGGTATTTAAATTGAACATGAATTTGCAAATTAGTTAATACGTTTCCCCTCTTTAGCCCTCTCCAACAAAGAAAAAATTGAAATAAAGAAATAAAAGGAATTGCATTCCTCAATTTTGCTTTTGCTGATGGCGATTGTTCTCCTAAAATCTAGGTTTTAGTACTGCAAACTAATCATTCATGTTGAACGCATTCCATTCTTCCATGCAGGAAGTCTTGTACCCCTGCTATACGTTAACATAACTTTACTGCGCTTTTACACCGCAATGATTGATCGATACAAATCCACTTTCTCTCCCTTGAGTTGCAAAGTCACAAAAAATCAATATGAACATTCAGACGGCGGAAAGAGCACACACGGTCATGGTTTCCACAAGATATAAAGAAGCTGCACCTCTCACCGCTATATATCCGGCATTTCACGCTCCTGACGGAACGAGGGACAATTATAGACGGGTTAGGGGCAACAAACGAGCTTCTGAGAAGAGTAAGCTGGCATTTAAGAGAGGAAAAAAGGGAAGGGAAAGGGGGAGAATCGATGCATTCTCGCTTGATTCCAGCCTGAGCGCTCCCATCCGGTGAAGTGGTACTAATATTTTTCATTTGCCGCTAGCCTGTAGCCATTTTTGAAGCGGCATGCAGGGAGCGTGGTGTCATTGGTATGCACGAAGGGATGCGGACACTTCTGAGATGCTACACAGGTCCATACATGCATGCCATTAGTCTCCAAAACACTGCACCCCCTCAAAATATGATATTTATAATCTTAAGGATAGTGCAAAGACACATTAAATGCTCATCTTAAAGAGCCTCTATTAATGGCAATCCATGATGGCATTATAGGGCTACTAAAGGGCTCCTAAAGAGAGAAACCTGTATATTTTCTAAGTAATTTTACATGAGAAATGTGAAAACAATGAAATTATCAATACCATACGTTCACATCTAATTGAGATCTATTGCATTTACTGAATGAAACAAAATTACTTCTTGGATACTTTACAGGACTCGGTCTGCCACATAATAATCTTCTATTGATTAAAACAAATCAGACGAACAGAGAAAAAAAGTTTTAATCAAATTGAACAATAAATAAGAAAGTTATGAATATTTCATTGATATAACTTAATAAAAAATTGTTATAATACAAATGGGGGAGTTTCGGGTATGATATATGTCATGTAATTATTTTTTTGTTTCTATTTGTACAGTTAGGTAATGTTAAACTATGCCTATCTGTTTGATTCACTTCAATTAAATAGATAAATTTATTGAGGTACTAGTCCATACTGTAATAGTTTTATGTTTGTTTTTTTTTACTCTGATTTAATGAGAACCTGATATAACAAGCTAAAGGACCTGTCTGCAGAGGTCACCTGTCTATAGTGGACAGTTTTTCATTTACCATTGGATAAAAAAAAACATCATTAGGTTTGAGTGGATATCAAGATAGATCAAATGAGGAGTAAATTTTAAAATTATGAGCATTTTGTACGAATGGAGGCACATATGCCAACTGTTTCGGAATATACATGAGGTGTATTTTCATGTAAAATCAAGGCTTTCAACATAAGTTAATAGCTGAGAGTATGGTACCTGTTGCCATGTTTTCTCTCACAAGCATATATTTTGTTCAGCAGTTGCATTATTCACATTTTTATTTTGACCTCATTCATATTCTGGAAAGGTTGGCACCTCTAATGGAGGACCACCCACTAATGAACTTTGAAATATGATGAACAATGGTGGAGTAGAATATGTGCCGTCCGCATGTTCTTTTGAAGGTGAAGGTCAGAATATTCATGAAAGTTACAGGAGACTTAATGGATGAAGCATACATCTAAGAATTTGCAGAGGGAATTATCAGCACTCCTTCAAGTTATGAGTTTGGACATTTTTTTGGGGGGGCGGGGGGGAGTGTTTAGAGGTTGGGAGCTTCCTTAGGGGAAATAAATTTTGGGATATCTTAGAGATGATTGGTGTTTGCATAAACTGTAAGCCATCCTGTTATTGTTTTTTTCTCTTTCTGTCACAAACCACTGAGTCGAAAGGCACTTTGTCCAATGCATGAATAGAATATGTCACAAATTCCAAAGTTAAGGCATAAAAAGTAAAAGAAGCAGACTGTCCAGGACACCGTAGCATAAAAGTTAGAGATTAATCCCAAATTGTAAAGAGCAATCATAATTGGATACTGGTCAGTCTATTAAAGAAGATAAGCATGCAACAAAGATCATTAACAATTTGCAAAGCCTCATGGTACTGTGCCCAAGTCACTTTTAACAAAGGCAATTTTTCTTTTTGAAAAATATGTTTAGTTTAACTTTTTCATACAAATTCCCATAAGACATTTCATATTTCACACAATCNGTTAATATTATCCCCAGCTTGTCTGATTGCATATTAGACATTAAAAAATTAATAATATTTTCTCCATAATTGTTTAATCTAGTGTATTCTTCTTTAAAGGTAGAATACTTCTTTTGCAGCCTAAAATTTGACTTTCCAAAGATTGTTGTGTTATGTTGAAGAGTACTAAATGTTCGGACTTATCACCAATCAACTAAGCCCAAAGATTGGTCATGATAAGCGCATTTATAGTTATTTCAATAATGATTCTTCTATTCGGGCCTCGAACTAATGGACCGTGCGTTCAAAATTCAAAACAGCCGTTAACCCCTCATTGACCAATAGCGCAAGAGTCTCTCTCAGTGCGCATTCCGCATGGTGTGGCAGGAGTATCGCGATACCGTTGGTGTCAAGATGAATTATGATAGAGTAGATTTTTATTTGAATTAAATATTCTGGACTACATTCGACCAAAATACTTCATAGAGGTTATTATTTTGGCATATCTGAGGTACACAACAAGTTATAAGCATAACCGTAATGTACACGTGCAAATGTAGTTTTCTACCTTTAACACTATAGAAGGAAATAAAAGTAGTGCTGTTACAGGTCAAGATGTTCTGATGGCATTTGATTCTCTGGGAAAGTGCGATGATACAAAGGTCTTCACTCCAAAGAAAATTAATTATACATTGTGCTCAGAGCCTCAGTTTCAGAATATTATTTTGCTTATGTTTATTTTGTTTTTCACTCTGTAATTGTTTTCTATCACGTCCTCGCTGAAAAACAGCTTGTAGCTGAGTGCGGGCACAATTTTGTAATATTTTGTTTTTACCGTGAATAAATAAAGTCAACCAACTGAATAAAAAAAGTCAACCAACCAACCAACCAACCAACCAATTCAGAATTCTTTTGGAAAGGTTTCGAGCTCTCTTACCAAAGCCAGAATCTGATTTTGTTAAAGTGAACTGGATGCTGTTTTATATTTCAGTTGAAGATTGTTTATCTTCTGATGGTTTATGTATGTGGTAGAGAACATAATTGCTTTTTAGAGAGAATGAGTATATATTTTGCTGACCTCTTTTGCAAAACACATTTCATAAAAAATATAATATTTCTTTAATATATTTTGTGTAATGTGGATTTCAGTGTCCTTTATCCCAAAACAGAATCTTTGTGATTCCAATATTCAGTTTTTTTTATCGGTTGCTACTGTACAAGCAGTTTTGGGCTTACAGTGACAGATTCTTAAAAATGTGTCAATAACTAGAGGTGGAAAATAATCGTCATTCTTTAAATCAGAAAAAAAGTGTAGAAAGCAAATCATGAATTTCAGCTTCCTGACAGGTAATCCTTGTGGTTTGCATCATATACTCCCCACTCATAATTCATCTTAGCTTTTCAGAGGAATGATTGACCACAAATCGACTAAGAGTCTGTGATTTCGCAGGTGGAAGTTATTTTTGAAGAAAGAAGATTACTTATATTTCAGTAGATATCTCCTTGATACTTTATCAAGTCATATAAAGAAGGATTTTATACAAAATTTTGAAAAAGGCAATTAATAGCAAATGTTGAAGCTTGGGGGAATTTTTTATGAGAACACTTAGCATTAGAAAATCAGATTTTTTTTAGTCCTGTACAAATTGCATTTTTAGTATGATTTTAAATGAATTAGTTTGATTTCAAATGAATCTTATTATATGTACATGATAAATGCTGATGTATAGAAGGGAGATTTTTGATAGATCATCCCCTTATACATGAATTGATCTGTTTTATTCCATCGAATACCTCATCTTATTTATTTACACGGGCCAAAGAGGAAAGCTTCAATTCAACGACTTCCCTCTCTGCCCTATCCATTCTGCCAATGTATAAGACCCTGTTCACATCTACTACGGTAGTCGAAAGTGGCTTTCGCTAAACTAGTTGTGAATATTGTTTGCCAAAGATCGTTTTTGTGTGAACGAGTTTGGGCACCGGGTCGTCCACGCTCCCAATTGTGCGCGATTCGATGTACACCGATATTCATCAACTTGTCTATCGCAATATTTTTTCAATTGCTATTTTGGGGGTAAGCCTGATGAGCAGGCATGAAAAACACACACCCATTCAAAAAGCCGTGTGAAGCCTTAAGATCTATTAGGCTCCGCACTTTGATCGTTGACAAACAGTTGAATTTCGTTCCAACTCCTTAACTAGTAAACCATATCAAGTCAAATAAAGTTATTTGGGGTTAAATTTATGCATATTTAATAGCAATATTACACAAATTATTTTTTGACGGCTCAGATACCCTGTAATGGTGTAGATGTGAACGGGGCCTAAGTGATTGAGCGTGCAGATTGAGAATGCCAGGTTAATGGTAAGATTCTGTGCTCTAAATAAATACGGAAACCCGCCGGCCGCTTGGGACCCTCACCACTACAGATCTAGCTCGTTATTTACGGTGTTTGGGCTACTAGTTGAAGTATCAGAATTGATGGCCAATTTGCAGAGTGTGCCCCTCAGTAATGACAATGAACGGGCGCCCAAGTCTTTAACGAGTCGTAGAGGAGGAATTGCCCATTCGGAGAGTCGGGAGTCGCTAAGATTAGTCTTTGCTAGGCAATTTGCGACTGCAGGTATTCCCCTGTCTTGAATTTGTTGGTGTGAGGTACAGTGAATTTATGAAAATGTGAAGGTTGATAAATTTCTTTACTCATTTTGAATCACCTTTGCCATTGTTTCACTTATCGTTGCTCATAGATTTTTAAGGATTTTCATAGAAATGTTATGAAGTAGATGAGGCAGTTTAAATAGCTGTATGGTTACACTGAAATATTTGCAATGAATGATAGGTATATTGACTGTACAAGTCTAATTTAATGGACATTTAGTATTTATCTGCAAATAGAAAAAGAGGGTTGTCATTAATTTTCTCAACTGAGTTATAAAAAGAACAAAACTTACACACTTTGTAAGGTGGTTCTTACTATATATGTTCATAATTAGCAAATCACAAGGCTCCAATTGAGGTTCACAGTGTACTATAGCTAGGTGAATGAGACATAGTTTTCATTCATTGTTTTGATAGAAGAAATGCAACTCGACCTCAATTCATATCTTAAACAAATGAACTCATCTTCTTAAATAAATGAAGAAAAGAAAATAAACTAAACTATTCATCAAATATCAGTTGAATGTTCTTAAAATAATAAGATTACATGATAAACATAAAAAGTAAAATTCATGAAAACCTTTGCAGATTGATATCCGAAATGCTGCATTATCATCACTTGTACTATCAAGGTCTTGTGATCACTAATGATATTCTTTTAAAAACAAAACTGTACTATTAATGTATTAACCTAAGATAACCCACATAGAAAATCTAAACATGAAATATGCTGTTTTGAAATTCTAGAGCAAACTATGTCAAAATATAGTTTGTTATCTCTGTTGTAAAAATAACTTAGCAGTTGTAAAGAAATGTTTTGTAGACAACAATAGGGTGTTTCTTAATCTAAATGTTATAATGTCACTGTACTATCAACTCATCATGTGGAATGATTTTGGGGGTATCCAATATCCTGTATTGAAAAGTCTTTATTTTGAGAATGGATGTAAAACATTCTTCAAAAATGAAATCAGTAAGCTGATTTACAAAGTTATTCAAATTAAATCTAGTTGCATAGTACTCATGTGACCGGTTGGTGACACCTCATCTACATGTACAATACATTTAAATCAAATTTGTATGCAGTATTGATGCTATGTCAATTTGTTATGAATAATCGTTGTGTTAGGTGTATGTAAAATTTGAATATGTTAGTACTTGTTCTATGGAGACGATATGGGGGATTAAAGTGTGGCTGTTTGCCAAGATGCCAATCGCTCCGGAACATGCATCAGGTTAAAATTTGAATGTTAATCACCAAACTACTCAACCTAATAATATCTCATCAGAGAAAGTATGATAACAATGTCCATATGATTTCCCTCCTGAGAAAATATTTAGCTGAGCCGTTAGCTTAAAGCGATAGACCAGTTTTGGGAGAAGGGCGCTTCAGATATTTAAATAGTTTGCAAGCTGCAGTAAAATTCTTACCATAATGCAGTTTTTCAATAGTAGATTAGAGCATGTTCATAATTTGTTTGAATGAAATAGACCTAGAAATGGCTTAGTTATCACAAAATAAAAAATCATGCTGCGGTCGTCCTTCCTTACACAACATGCCTCACGTACAAAATGAACGCGAACTCACACACCGCAGACAATACCACAGAGCGCACCGCCCATTTCAGGCCAACGCTCCCCCATGCAAAAGCACACCGTAGGAATAATGGCTGATTGACGTGTTCGACGTAAAATACACAGAATATGATAAAATATGAACTCCTAATATCCCACACAGATATATTTACATGTAGGCATGTAAAGCAACTTGTGAATACATCAGCTCGTTTAACATCACTTTCTGCATCCCGGTCATTACAAATCTATACCTTTAATATGGGGGCGTCATGGTATAGTGGTTCTCACTCCCGCTTTTCAACCAGAATTTCATTGGTTCAAATCCCACACATGAAAATAATTTACTTCGGCAAGAAATTCATTCACATTGTGCTGCACTTCACCCAGGTGAGGTGAATGGATACCTGGCAGAAATGTTTTTCTTGAAATGCACTAATGTAGCTCTCAGTAAGAGCATGTACTACTAAAAGCTGCACTACTAAAACCACGGTAATTATGCTTCATTGCAGAGTGCATAGAAATGACTGATAAAGTTTGTGTTAGGAGCTATATAAGAAGGTATATGTTATTATTATTCTTATTCACATTTTAATTTCCATTTTGCATATTTTGGAACGGTTGGCATCTCCGAGTGTAATTCAAATATAGGTCATATCTCGTGGGAGGAATCTCAAGTAGGTACGTCATTGTAACAGGGGTGTAGAAGCACACCTTTTCTCCGACCCATCTTTAACTTGGTTCATGCATGGTTCAAGTCTGTAACCTGACCACAAATAAAAAGGCAAATGCCTTCAGGGCACTATCTAAAAATGACGCAAGACGACACCCCCATCCTTGCTCGTGCGATTGAATCCAGACAAAACGTTCTCCTTATATCACAATATTTGTCCTCATGTTACACATTACCGAAATTTGTTTTTCCAGCATTAGAGATAATCATTAGAACATGATCATGACATACGATCCATTTGGCCTATATTGCTATCTTAATTTAAACACGAGATGATAATCGTTGTATTGATATTTCAATGGTTACTGCGATCTACTTGCGTCACGAGTTTGATTGCTTTCTTTGCTTTATAGTGTCCCTATCATTGCGGGTGAATTAAAGATTATCATTTATAGATACAGCTCAGGAAAAATATAGGCCAAGCTCCTTTTCAAAAGGTTATGATAATAATGAGAAAAATAAGAACGAACATGCATTTGTTTTAATTTATCACTAATCTGAACCCCTCAAAAAAAATTAGAAAAATTAAAATTAAAAGAAAAAAAAAAAAAAAAAAAAAAAAAAAAAAAAAAAAATAAAAAACAAAAAAAAAAATAAAAAAAATAATTTTTAATAAAAAAATAAATAAAAAAATAGAATAAAAAAAATTAAAGAAATAAAAAAAATTAAAATAAAAAAAAAATAAAAAAAAATAAAAAAAAAAATAAATTAAAAACAAATAAAAAAATTTAATTTTAAAAAAAAATAAAAAAAATTAAAAAAATTTAAAAAAAAAAAATAATATCAGCAATAAACCCAGCCTGAAAAGGAGATATCTCTAAAAAGAGGCTTTGCTCCTCTTGATTTACAGAACTCGGTCTGGATTTGGTAAAATGCCACCATTGAAATGACCATCCCTTTTGTTACTTTCAGAGTAATTCTTAGAAGAAATAAATCCATAGATATAGCTCTCTTGACACAATAGGGTCAAATTGATGTATTGATGATCAGGTGCTTTTCCAACCCTTTCACAATCCATCATGCTTGATCTTATAAACGAAGGACAAGACAAAGGAAATTAATTCCCACAGGGCCATTATTAATATTTCCCAGCAAACTGTAATAAATATAATGCTGTTTTCCAAGAAACTACCCCAGAATTCTATAAATGTAATATATTACATTTGCACTCACTTGAGGTGCAAAATAGTGTCTTGTAGTTTTCCATTGCAGGATTTTGAGCCCATAGATTTTCTGAAAACCTTGAAAAAATCTTCATACATTTCTGAACATAATGACAAATCCTTTTTATCTCAAGTTCAATGATCTACATGATAAAGAGAGAGAGAAAAAAGTTATCTTCCAATTTCACAATGTTGGCTCCTACTGAGAGCTACATTAGGCATTTTCAAAGAGAAAATTGTATATTCATCACCAGTCATTTTCAAAGCAGCAATGCATGTTAGCACAATAAAAAAGACATATTCATTATAAAATAGGTATAAGCTGAAGAAAGATAGCCTTTCGTAGAGAATTTTAAAACACACACTAAATTCCATAGAAAATAGAATGCATCATCATGATATTTTAATTAGCTCCATCATGGCCTATTTCTAAGATGTAATCATGACCATGCGACCAATGAAGTCTGTAATAGGGGAGTAAAATATATATAAAAAGCCAGAATAGGATCGGTAATGATTCTTTCGCTATAGAATCAGTAAATTGGCAATTGCGTTTAATTATGGTAACATTTAGCCATCAAGCGGGTAGATAGCAGGAGAGAATGCTACCGGAACATCAGCGGACGACAAAAGTTCACGCACCCCATCATCCAAGATGGGGGGGGGGGGAGGAAGCTTTCGATTTTTCATGCCTGCCTGACTCCAATCAGTGGTCTAATGGACATTGCATTTAGAACGCAAGCAATCACAACCTGCTTCCCCGCGACCGACCGAGTCATTCATAAATACAAATAATCCCAACCCGTTGCATCACAGCCCGACCTTCCTAGCACAGCAGGAAATCATTTTCCAACCTGCTTGTAGCTGTAATGATTATCGTCCACCCCTTCGTTTGTCTCCATTAAGCCAAATTTTCGCCAGAGTAATTTCTCTGAATGGTTCGGGACATTGTGGTTTAGCAAACCGAAAGAATTATGCTCATGATGAAATCCAGTTTGGCCTGATGATAATGGCCCTCCAGTCCATTCTGCCGGTAATCTGCGTAATGGATTTTTAATCCACGAGACTGTTAAAAGGTCATGATGTGTTTGTCATCGACACACATGCAATCACTACATACCCTTCCCAGATTACTTTTCAATTTACAAAGCATACATAATTTAATGCTTATATTACTGTATGATCTTATAATCACACTTTAGAAAAAGAGGATATTTACCATGACAAAATTCAATTATTTTCTATATATTTAATCATTTCCCATGAGTTAATGAGAAAATGGATATTTGCGCTCATTTGACTTGAGTACAAATGTTTGACTTGTTTTAATATTTTTCATTCAATCCTTATAATAATTTCACATTAGTCAATAAGAAAACAGATATGCGCTTATTTGATGTAAGTGAAATATTGGACTTTTTTATATATTTTTTTTCCAATGAAAATTGAAGACTTGTGCATGGCCAGACACTCTTATTTTACACTTCATGTATTCCATTCAGGATAAAAGAAGTAGAACATCTCTGTAAAACCAAACAAAAAGAAAAACCGAGAGGAAATAGAGGATTTATTTATTAAGAGATTAGAATTATTGTTCTGAACCAATGCATGAAATTGTCTTAGCTATGCTCTTCTGGCCTAGACATCATACTTCTTGTGACACTCTCATTAAATTAGTGCAGGAACATTTTATTGTCTATGTTGGAAGGATAGATACATGTAGCTCTCTTAAAAACGTTGGGCAAACTTTACTCAACAATGGGGAGTTTTAGTGAACACACAGCTACTGGTTAAAATACGTCCAACTTGTGGTGGAATATAGCTCATGTGGGTAAATATTGGTAAAAGTACATCCAACTTGTGATTGAATTTTACTCATGAAATTTAAGCAATAGTTGTGTGGATAATGTGTTGCCCATGTTGGGTAAACTTTTGCCCAATTTCCAAAGTTTATTCAAGATTCTTTATTTGGATCAGTCATATAAAAACAAAACTATCAACAATACAAATACAAGATACATGATGCATATGTAGCAAGAAATATATAGCTACATGTATGATCATTTCATGCAGTTAGCCAATGTATTCTGTAATTTTGGTTTGAAAAATCTTACTCTTTAACTAGCAAAATGTTCCACGTACAGGAGCCGCAACAGCCTAGAGATGACAAATCTTCCACTGACATTTTTTAATCTCTCCCCATGATCATTTGAAGTGCTTTTCCTGTCAGCTGGCTCGAAGCCATAGATATTGAATGNACTTTTCAATTTACAAAGCATACATAATTTAATGCTTATCTATATGATCTTATAATCACACCTTTGAAGGAAGAAGATATTGAACAAGGGGAAAATTCAATTACATGTTTTTGCTATATAACACGATATAAACTATTTACGAAAAGCTAACTAGAACGCAAACAATAGGTCTGTACACCGTGTATTCAACTGTGCGGACACAACAATGACAAGCCGGTACCGAATTCAATGCTATTACAAAGGAGCATTGAAATTGCGTTCGACTTAACTTTTCGAAAATACCTTATATCGTGTTATATATATTCTATCATTTCCTAGTAGGTAATAAGAAAACAGATGTATGAGCTTGTTTGATTTGACTAAGATGTTGGCCTTGTTTTGATATTTGTTATTCAATCCTTTCCTATAAATTAGTCAATAAGAAAACAGATGCAGTCAAACCTATCTACAGAGGCCACCCCAAGGGAAAAAGAAAAATTGGCCACTGTAGACAGATGGCCTCAATAGACAGGTTCTATAACATGCATTTTCACCTGGAAGGAATCAATTTAAGTTCCCACTATAGACAGGTGTTCACTTAGACAGTGGCCACTATAGACAGGTTTGACTATGTTGTACTAATGTTGGACTATTTTTTGTAGTTTCTATTTCTAATGTAGATGGAAGGCTCACTGCTTGACCAGACACTCTAATTTTACACTTCATATATTCCATTCAAGATAAAGGAGGTAGAACTTCTCTGTAAAACCAAACAAAAAGAAAAACCTAGAGGAAATAGAGGATTTAATAATTTATTTATCAAGAGATTAGAATCATTATTCTGGGGCAAAGTGCATGAAATTGTCCTAGCTATGCTCTTCTTGGTATGACATCTTAACATAACAATCTTAACAAAACAATATAATCATACAAGCATTTCGATGTCTATGTTCGTAAGAGTTTGTCCAATTTATATTGGAATTTTACTTATGGAATTTATTCATTAGTTATGTGACAGTGTGTAGCCCTATGTTGAGTAAACTTGTGCCCAATTTTTGAAGTTTTTTTCTTCAAAAATTCAAGATTCAAGTTCTTTATTTGACTCAATCATGTAAAAAGCAAATAAAGCTATTATTACAAATACTAGGTAAAAGATTAAGATATTATAGAAAGTTGAGGATAGCTAAGTCCATTTCATGCAATTAGGCCCTGTATTCTGTAATTCTAGTATAAAAATTGTACATTTAACCAGCAAAATGTCCCACAGAAAGGAGCCCAACGACCTACAGATGACAAATCTTCCACTGACATTTTTTAATCTCTCCCCATGATCATTTGAAGTGCTTTTCCTGTCAGCTGGCTCGAAGCCATAGATATTGAATGAGATTTGTCTATCAATGATTAGCAATAGTTTACCATTAATGGCTAATTGGGCTTTATTCCAATTTAACCTTCATTAGAGAATGCTGTCCCCTTTCTCTTTCTCGCTCTTCCACTATCCCTCTTCCTCCAGCCCTCTTACTCCTTTCTCTTCTCTCTTCCCCCTCCAAATTATCACCCGACCGCAAAGATTTCCCTTTTAAAATCTCATTTACAAGCTGTAGAATTCTTTTTTATGTTATCTCTCTCTCCATTTCTCCACCTCACTTCCACCTTTTCTCTTTCTCTTTATTTCTTGTCTTCTGGTCTTCTAGTCCATCTTATAAATTTTCCATTTGTCAATCTCAGTTTTCTTTCTGTTTTTGTAAACTGTCTCTCCATTTTTTCACCCTATATTACCACCACTTTCTTTCCCTTTCTCTTCCTTTCCTCTTTCTTTCCTCTCAATAATCACCCGATTAAAAAGATTTTCCTTTCTAAATATCAATAACAAGCTTTGAATTTTCATTTTGTTATTATTAAATGTCCCTCTTCTGTCCCTCCTTTCTCTCTGTCACTCTGTCTGCTCCCTCTCTCTTTATCATTATCGGCTCGAAACTATCACTTGAAAGCTAATTTGTCCTTTCTAAATCTCAGTTACAAGCTGTAGATAATCTTCTTGCATTATGACTCTTACTCCATTTACCCACACTATCACTCTTCTCTTTCTCCTGTACTCTCCTGAATTATCACCCGATAGCAAATCTTCCTTTTATTAATCTCAGTGAGAAGATGTAGATTTTCTTTCTGTTTTTGTGAAGTCTCTTGTCATGTCCTCTCCTCCTCTCCTCTCTTTCCCTTTCTCTTCCTTTCCTCTAAATTATCACCTGGTTGCAATGGTTTCCCTTTCTAAATCTCTGTGACAAGATGTAGACTTTCTTTCTGTAATTTTTTCCCACCATTTCCACACTCCTCTTTCTCTTTCTTTCTCTCTCTCTCTCCCCTCCCCTTCTCTGTCTCCATCTAAATTATTGCAAAGATTGCAAATCGTAGTGAGATGCTGTAGAATATCTTTTTGTCATGACTTGCATTCCATTTTCTCACGGCACCCACTCCTCTCTTTCTATTTTGCTCTCTAAATTATCATGAAATCTCAAAAATATCCGTTTCTAAATCAAATTGACATGATGTTAATTTTTCCTATAATCAATCAACTCTCCCTCACCACTCTCCTTCTTTCTCTCTTTCTCTCTCTCTCTCTCTCCCTCTATTTCCCTCTCCCCATTTTTCCATCTCCCTATTTAATCTCCACTTCATTATCAACTGATCATGCTGAGATCACCCTTTTTAAAGTACAGTGACAAGATATTGATTTTCTTTTAATTAAACTGTCATCAGTAATCGGCAGGTCTAAGTGAGCACCCATCAACTAAGATAAGAGTGTCGTTATAAATCTCATGGGTGATCTATTGCTCCATGAGCTACATGATATGTCACCTGTTCTGCAGAAATAAAGAAAAAACCCTCAATTATTATGTAACCATTTTGGGTATTTGTTAGGCAAAATGTACTGTTAGATATACTTTTAGATGTTAGAATTCCTTAAATTGGCAATATTATGAACAGTTGAAATACTATTTTCCCCTTACCGATATTGTCACACATTAAGATTTTGTTGATTAAAAAAATATCAAATCACGCCGCCTGACCTATGCTATTGCAACACAGAATGCAAAAAAGGAGGAAATTCCACAGGCACTAGCAAGATATCTATGCAAATTGAATAAAGTGTTCAATGTCGCTTTATTAGTGAACAATGTGCCAATGTAGGTGATATTTTCCCCACAGGTTGTGTGTTGCACTAGATTTTTCTCTTTCTTTGTTTATGATATATAAATTTACAGCCATATAATGAAGATTCATTTGTGTATTATAATGTGAGGTGAACAATCCTCTAATGTGATGTGAGCTAATTTCTATCCTAAATGGGATAATTAGTCTCCTTTTGAGCAGACAAAAAAAAAATAGGATTTTTAGATGTCTGACAAAAATAGTCTTTTCACATCTACCTTAGATGGTTTGTGTAGGACATAAGAAGAGTACTGCTAACCATTACAATTCTAAATTTTATTGTTTTTTTTATTACAATTCTTTGTACTAGTGGTAAATATGATTGTTATTTTTTCTGAATACATACAGAATCGAAAAAGAAATGCTATACTTGATTGGAAAACTAGCGTTTTGTTGACCTTTCTGAAATAGAGGAAAATGTGAAATTTTGTATACAGAGTGAATGAGGAGTCGTCCGACATTATGTCACAGATTCAGTCAAAGTTGCCAATCGCAAAGATTCCCATCGGCGGTGTGGATCGTCCTGTCTCTGTGAATTGAACAATAATAACTTTTTAACAGATTGTCCAATTTTGCTCAATTTTTCAGTTTGTTCATCTGATTTTCCTTCAATCAATGAGAACATATTAATTCTAGTGGAAGGTTTCCTTTTAAAGGTAAAATACTTCTTTTTCAGCCTAAAATTTGACTTTCCAAGATTGTTATGTTATGTTGAAGAGTACTAAATGTTAGAACTTGTCACCAATCAATTAAGCACAAAGATTGGTCATGATAAGTGTATTTATAGTTATTCTAATAATAATTCTTTTATATGGGCCTCAAATTAATGGACCGTGAGTTCAAAATTCAAAACAGCTGTTGACCCCTCGTTGACCAATAGCGCAAGAGTCTCTCTCAGTGCGTATTCCGCATGGTGTGGCAGTGTATTCAAATGCACACTGTATGTGATCTTACAATGTTTTGTGTGTGTGTGGTACTGTAATACGCTAGGAGTATATCGATACCGTTGGTGTCAAGATGAACTATGATAGAATAGATTTTTGTTTGAATTAAATATTCTGGACGTCATTCGACCAAAATACTTCATAGAGGTTATTATTTTGGCATATCCGAGGTACACAACAAGTTGTAAGCATAACTGTAATCTTTGCAAATGTAGTTTTCTACCTTTTTTAATGCAGACAACACTGAGCCCAAAATAGCTCCATCTTGAGTTTATGAGAAAGGTGTATCATGCCAACGTCCTATTATCTCCATTAAGGAAAGGTTGTCGAGTGATGTAAAGGTTGTGAAGTTAATGGCCAAGTATGTACAAATGATGACTCATTGTGAGCGATGATGCTCTATGGATCAGTGTTTCTCTTTAGAGTGGTCATTTCCACTTCAAATCTCGCTTTTGCTCTTGATGTATTGAGCTACAAAGGGAACAACTCTTGTACACTGTTATGAAATTGATGTACTACTGTGTTTGTATCTTCATGCATCATACTTTAAGGGTGTATATAGAGATGAAAGGAGGGAAAGGAGATGAAAAAAATTTTACAGAGGATTTTTATAAGTAAACGTACACCCCTACACTTGTGTATGCTTTTTTTCTGCAAATGGGAGAGAGGGGCAGATAATGTGCGAGACAGGAGGAGAGAGTGAGAGATGGGGGCCGAGAATTGGGGCCAAGAATGGGGGCCAAGAATGGGGGATTGAGGGTAAATGATGGATTATATTTCTTTAAATTATTACATTGTTAGATTTAGATAATGAGATATATTTTTATATTTCAAAATACGAACTTAGCTGTCATTAGCAATGGCACCAGAACACTTTCATTGCACAATTTGTTGGAGTGGAAATCTATAAAAGCTGTTCCAGATCTATTGGATACCAGACATGTTAAAATCATTGGTATGTACAGAAAAGAAAAACAAAAGCTGTTTATATTCTTAATGAATTGGTCCTCTATTTTATCTACACAGATTGGCTGTTTTGTAGCACTGTGTCTAGAGCTTCTACAACGGGATAGTTTGGTGGTTCTATACATCGGATCGGCCATCTTTGGCCTGTTCCTTAGTAGTATCTACCCATCGTCTGTAGCCTTTGCTGAACAGCACATCAGAATGTCGGGTAAGCATTAATTTCCTTTGTGGGCCGTTGGCGAAAATATTGAATAAATTCTATCTATCATTACATCACCCAGCGGAATTAATCATAAACCTTTCAAACACATTGGATTCACAGAACCTTATCGCTAGGGTGCTCCGGTGGTCTAGTGGTTATGACACTGGTCTAGTCATCCAGAGGTCGTGGGTTCGAGTCCCACCCGGTACAGCCTATGAATTCTTTTTCAAAGCCTCCGGGTAACTTCACACAGCAGTATAGCGTGTGCACCCCTTTGTGGGTCGTTGGCGAAAATATTGAATAAATTCTATCTATCATTACATCACCCAGCGGAATTAATCATAAACCTTTCAATAATTTCAACTTGCCAAAATTTTGAGATGTTAACCCATTAACACCAGGACCCATGTGGTCCGTGCACAAAGCATATGGGAATTACAGAATTCAGTAGTCAATGGGTTAATGAAATGTAAAACTCATGACCTTCAAGTGAAGGCCTGAACCTTAACCATAAGGAAATGACACTTCCAAAAGTGGGTCAGATGACATATAGGTATATGATACTGCAATATAAATTTTTACAAGATTTTCGTGTCTTTATTGGAATTATAGAAAGTAATTTTGTATTATTATATTACATATCGGATGATGTGGTTCACAAAATGAATGTAAAGATTAAAGCATGCTCATGTTATGACAATATCTTTATCTTTAAATGCTAGGTATTTTTGAGAGAATTTGAAATAATCTTTGAATTATTTTTCTTATCTGTCATTTAGGTGTGGTAACAAGTTGTATCGTGATAGGAGCAGCCACAGGAGAAATGACATTCCCTGTAATTGTGGGTAGGGTAAGTATCACCACTCTCCATTCAGCTTACTGATATTGGCTCATATCCCACTGCTGCCACAGTATCAATTTAAAAGAAACTCTCCCCAAAAATGAACAAGTGATTAAAAAAAATAATGAATTTTCAATGGTTTGTAGGAATTGGCAAACAGTGAAAATTTGTGGATATGTTGCCAATTTGATGAAATCACATTTCAGTAAGATTTGGTATTTTTTTGTTCTGTTCATCCATTTTTTCTGCTCCTGATGAACAAATATCATTTTAGGGAAGAATCGTCCTTTAAAGAAACTCACTTCTCTTTCCAGTGATATTGGTCTATTCCTGAAATGATATATGGAAATATTCAAGTATTTTTTAAACCAATATTGAAGAAATACACCAGTCATTTCAACAATATGGGTTCATATTCCACTGCTGCCACCATACTTATACTTCATGAAAAAAATGGAGTCATATCAATACTCTGAATTAACCTTCCACTTCTATAAAAAAAAAAAAACACCCACTATATTACGAAAAAAGGTAATGCTTTTTGTTTTTCTTTAACTAATCATTTCAATATTCTACCATTTATATAAGTATTTTTGTTATTATTATTATTATTATTATTATTATTATTATTTACAAGTATTTGCAATTGGGCAAGGAATTAGAGATGCTCATAACAAGGTTCCTTTTGGATGTAGAAAAATTAATATCACACGTTACTACAAAAACTGCCTCAATATATGATGAGCTGGCACTTTAAGACTACTTGATAAGGCAGGAATTGGGGTTTCCACCGAATCCATTATAGATATCAATTTATTTTAAGTTGTGAAATGAGCATTCACAGCATCTTTTCTGAATCCCCATGTGCAGAAATCAAATAACTCCTAAATGAGGTTTCCCAGAAGTAGTTGTTCGCTCATCATGATCACCGAGTACTCAAGGATATTTCAATTTGTATTTCAGAGCACTTGAACCATATACTTCCCCTCTCCCTCTAATGAGAATATAATGCATCAGAACTGTATTTTATGGTTTGTGGGATTTAAGGTGCATTGGGGATCCAGGGGGAGCTTGAATTGTATCTGGGGTATAAAAAAATAGAATTTGTATATTTTACTAAAATGCATAAAATTAGCTCACTATATCCAAACATAATGTGGATTATTAGTAAGGAGTTTTCAGAAGAAGTTGTTCGCTCATCATAATCTCCGAGTACTCACGATATTTCAATTTGTATTTCAGAGCACTTGAGCCATACTTCTCCCTTTCCCTCTAATGAGATAATAATGTATCATGAACTGCATTTTATGGTTTGTGGGATTTATGGTGAGGTTCAATGGGATATCCGGGAAGGGGGGGGGGGGAGGCATGGAGCTCCAATAGACAGTGCATGAATATCCACATTCCTCTTCAATTGATACATTGGTTCATGCAAAAAGTACTCCCCCAAATTATGTTCACGGGCTGAAGGGCAAAGCAGATTCCAAAAGAATTATACTATTGGCTACTTCTTGTTGAGCCTCTATTACCTGTGCCCCAGATAACTGTTACAACTATCTGGCCAATTTTTGCTGGCCCAAGCTTTTTTGATATTTAAGGAGAGTCTTCAGCAGAGAAAAAAATCCATTACCCCCATGTAAGGGAGATGGATACCAACACAGAATTTCTTTCTCCTCTTAATTGAAAAGGGGCTTCTTCATCGTCATGAGGAGTGAAAATAGTCATTGACTGTTTGATGAGAAAAGAAATTTTTACTTGTCCATGAGATTTTTTTGACCCCCCCCCCCAAAAAAAAAATAATTGATCACATAAAATTATAGGGGCTGAATCCTTGCAGTCCCCATAGATGTGCCTATGGCTCAAGTTTCCACCCTGACCCTCTCACAATCGTCTATCAAATAAGAAAAGGTAATATATGTTAGAGAGCTTTCAATCATTACATTCATAAATTTTATCTAAAGGGCCCCAAGGGAACTATAAGTATCCATCGTGTCGTATATACCACATTTATATCGATGACATGACTCTTATTCATAATTACCTTCATTCTTTATTGGTCCCTAATGCCTGACCTGTACTCCATCATTCAATGTGCTTTCATTCTCGAAAATGTAGGCTGAATGTAGCGATCGTTTGTCATAAAAAGAAGAGAAAAAATATTTTTTTGCTCAATTTAGTGATACTATTAAAATACGTTGATCTTTGCAAAAACAAAAAGAAAAGGTTTTGTATTGCATCCCTTCGCCGAGATGATAACCATAAAAAAAAAAGAGAAACAGGTTTTGCTTATTGTTTATTCCACTTTTCTGTTGATTTTTATTCTTTTCAAAAATTTTGCTAGGGTATATCTGCCCACTCCGCCCCCACAGATAGATGCCTGATATATAGAGTCAAGTGTTTATCAAACAATAGCAGCATGAATTTGACATTTGATGAAATGTTTGCTCTGGCAAAAGTATAATTATCTATCTGTTAATCATAGCAGTGATTACAATGAAATTATTCATGTTAAATATGTGCAATGAAACAAAAACTGCTTCTCAAACTGTAGCACAAAACTCCATGCGATATACACTAGACTATGCTTGATCATTACACGGGCTTAGCTTCTTGGCCTGCCACTGGTGCTCTATCAGGGCAGTGTTTCATCAAGATAATTTTAAGAATGATTTTAAGAACAGGGTCCTGTAACATAAAAGAGATACGATTAATCTTGCAATTAATTGCATCTCTTTGTTCCACATTTTGCCATAGACTTATGATAAATATTTATTGCAAGTTTAATTGCAACTTTTATGTTACAGGCCCCAGATAGTTAAGTTCTTTTGCTAAATGATCGATAATCTTACAAGTATTCATCACTAGAACTGATAAAAGTTGTTCTTACATTCATTGAATTCTCTCATATCTTGGTGAAACTCTACCCAGGTACCGATTTTCTCCTGGGTTGAATGCAGAATGGTGTGGAGTAGTTACGGTATATGGCTGTGATTAAAACCCAAGATCCTCTGATAAACAAACACTACACACCCTAACCACTATACCATGTTATTTTCCACACTTCAAATTTCAGAAGCCATTTTCCTTATACGTTTTGTCTTTAATTTAATAGTTCTGTATAATGTGGTAGTTTCAAAACTTATTCCTCAAGCACTCTGGTGGTCTAGTGATTATGACACTGATCCAACGACCCATAAGTTTCAGGTTCCAACCCGCCTGGGTGCTGTGATATTTTGCACAGCATCAGAGCACCCTATCACACAGCAGTTGTGTGTGAAACCCTATTATGGGTGGTTGTGTGACGGTATCATGGCTTTTATCACCACAGCAGTAGCATTTTTAACCCATTATGGGTGTTTGAGAGACAAATTAATATAATATTAATAATAATAATGATAATAATGTGCCGTATTTACCCAGGGTAGCCGCTTCAGTTCATCAAACTGTTCTCCTAGCGCAGGCCCTGCAATATCATAGAGCTATTATTATCCCAGTTTATTGGATTCAAGCCTCCTAGCATACTATATATGCACAATTTGCACTCCCTGGGGAGCATTCCAGCAGGCACTTCTAGGCTAAATTAGTAATTCTTTGTATCATTTTTTTTCCTTTGCAGCTAATCTTCCCCATCAAGCCTATGTATTTTTTGGCTTTCTCTGCCGGAGCCTGTTGTGTTGGGATCCTAGTCTTTGCAGTACTTCAAGTGATATCGTACTGCACGGCTGAGAAAGGTAAATACCTCCGTTCCGCTGACTGGTTGAAATGAGTCACGCTGTTGAATGATTAGAAGAAAAATACATTTTTGTTGTTATCTATAATGATTGCCTAATATTTGGAATTTTTCCAAAGTTTAATGAAAAGAACGTCTTTGAACACATTAACGTGTGGGAAATTCATGCAATTCAATTACTTTTATTTTACACTTGCATAAACAGAGCAGCAAAAGAGGGTGTATACAAAGGAAAAGATTATATACAGTGGGAAAAAAATGCAAATGTGGGAGATGAGACTTAGAAGGCAAAGAAAGGTTAAGGAATCTTTTGTAATGAATATTCA
>BQKZ01009094.1:0-22651 GCA_036244855.1 Temnopleurus reevesii
CTCCTTTGAAGAACATTCCTGAATCCTCCAGGCCGGATTGGAAGCATTGATCAAGCCATACATTCCTATACTCCTCCATCATACTCAATAATCTGAAGAAAAAAATTAGAGCAAAATAAAAACTATTATTATCTATATGAGAGTTTTGAGGCGTGCAACATTAGGCCATGATCAGCCTTCTGGTACTTCTAAAATAATACCGGTAAGTCAAAGGCTAATGTAAAGATAATAATAATTATATTGGATGGTTTTATTTCATGAAATACCGGGAATATTGCACTCGTTGGGGCCAATATTGCCCTAACTCATGCAATATTCCCTGGTATTCCATTCATTGCCATCCAATATTATATAAATATCGTCATCTAAACATATTAAAAGTTAAAATGCGCATTTACATACAGAACAATGAGAAAAAATATTGAACTCATTGATGCATTCGGCTTTGTATCTTGCAAGTAAAAACTTAGAGTAAACTTAATTTTCTAATCACTAGAAAGTCACACGGAGGGAAAGGAGAGACGGTGACTGCTTTGTTGGAATAAGAGGAAAATGATGTCATTATATATCACCTTGCATCATTTGGAATCTTTTCCTTATATTGAGTTGCTTTTTGAGAGAAAATCAAAGAGAAGAGAGGGCAGTGTGATTATTGAAAACAAATGTCAAACCTTTCATACCTAAGGTGAGCATAAGTCAATCATAACTACATACAGAAAGCAAAAAACCCAATGGCTTCACTGTGAATATCATAAACTTACTTATTTGCTAAGTCTGTCTTCGTGGTGGCTGTCAAATTGGCAAGTCCGACATTGATGACGTTGAATCCTGATTGGCTGTTCTGAGGTTTCTTTCCAGCAATCACTAAAGCCCTCACCATTCTATTAAAAAAAAAAATTACAGCATTACATGTAAATAACTTCAGCATTTAAACATTTGAAAATGAAGCATATCAGAGGTGTACACTTCATTCGATTTAACATGACAATTGACACAAAGAAATATATAAAATAACAAGAATTGTCCATCAATACAGTGGGTGACTTCAAGTATGGTGTTCGGTGCTGGTGTTGAGAGAGCAAAACGGTCCGTAAACCGAGCTCCACCATCATTGGTCAGTTTACAGAAGTGATACAGAAACGACCGGAAATACGTCAGAATCTTGCTAGGTCTACCCCAAACACCGACAGACTTCAAGTTTGGTGTTGAGGCTGGTGTTAGTTTTGCTGCAACACCAACACCAGCGTTCAACACCGTACTTGAAGTCACCCAGTATGAGTTGACTTTTCTATAAAAACAAATATTATGTAATGCCTTGTAGAAGAGTGTGGTCAACAGCCAAATCCTGGGCCCCTTGTTCCCCCCTTGACTTATTTAGCATCCATTATTTTGCTTTGCTTTTATAAGGCAAAGTTCCACCAAGTCATTCTTAAAGGGGAACTTTTATGACACTGTATATCAATTTTTTCTGATTAATCTTTTTAATATGCATCCATATCCACCACCTTTGTCATCTCTTTTTATTTCATAGAGATGAAAAATAACAAAATGTTATGGTTGTTTGGAACGCCCCTCAAAAACGAACTCATTATGACGTCATATACAGACATTGCTGAGCAAGAACCGACGTTTGCGTGTGTCATTCTATGCATTTATGATATTGTTTGGCGCCAATTATACCCGCGATTTGAACATTTTTTGTTTATATGCGAACGTGGTGGATTCTTCAGAAGTTGAGGAAGACAGTTATTCATGTTGTGACTCGGATTTCGAGGAGGATATTGAACAAGAAGGAGAAATATTAGGGGCATAATCCTACATGTTTAAGTCCGTGGGTCTGCTGCAAGACTGGATATGACGTCACAGACCCCGCCTGTCAATAAATGTGCCGTAGAGGGGGTATTTCTGGGAGGCGGGGCATAGCTCTCTGACCCAGATGAAAATGTTGATGGAAAGTATTCTTTTTAAATGCTAAGAGGCATATTTTGTTCAGGAAAATGGAATTATTATAAAAAGATATATGTAATCTTCGATATATAATGATACAGAGTGTCATAAAAGTTCCCCTTTAAAGTAATTGGAAATGACTTGAGGAATGAATATAAATGGGTATTAATACTCACAAGATTTTCAATAATTCGGCATAAAAACGATACCAGTCATTCTTTACTTGATGGAATAAAATTCACTAATTGCACAAACCTCAGTTACATAGACTTGAATTATGTACTGATTGATTCACAGACTCACAATGAAAGATTCGATTGCATTTGATTAATGAAAATGGTATTATGATCTAAGGAAAAACTCATTGTTGGGTGAGAATAGAGTCAAATAATCCGATTAAGTAATGGCTATTTTTCCATGGCATTACTTGAACCCTAAGCCTAAATAATCTCTCAAGATACTCTTAGAGTACTTTCTCACAAGCCCAGAAGATACGATCAAGTGTAAAATGAACTTGTATATACACTCTATTTAGCTAAACCACAGCTTTCACTAATTTGTGGGTAAAACTAAAATCAGTCAGGGTATTTCATTGAATTCTTGGAATACTTACTTGCAAGCCCAGAACATAAGACCCAGTGTAAGCTAAACTTACAAGTAAACTCTGTTTAGATTGAGCTAAACTACACCTTTTACTGATGTTGCAGGTAAAACTAAGAGTTTGGGCATTTTATTGAATTCTAAGAATACTTACTTGCAAGCCCAGAACATGAGGTCAAGTGTAAGATGAATTTGGATGTACACTCTCCTGTCTAGCTTCAGTTTATCTACAGCGTTCAATGTCGTCTGACACTTGCGTATTCTTCGCATGGCATTCTAGAAAAAAATAAGACACAAAAATGTAATTGGCATGACTTCTTACATAATTACAGATATAACTTGAATACACAGTGGTATTCAGAGATTTTCATTTATCAAATGCAAGTTAAAAATTTTGTAGCGTCCTGAATTCTTTGATTTCCAATTTTCACAGAACATACCAATGTCTCTACGCAACTTTAATGAACAGTCTTTTGTTTTTCTTTACAGAAACAGAGGGGTTTGACATTTTGGAACAGACAGAATAAAAATCATAATAGCTTTGTTTTCAGGACAGGAATTGTCACTAATATTAATAAGGCCTTTGATTTATCTATCTTTCTATCTAGGAATGATTTTCGAGCAACTTTATAACCTTTTCTTCTTGAAATTGGTGAGACTCGAATCTACTTTACACATTGTCATCACATTGATTCTTCTTCCAATCTTTTTAAAGTTTAAAAATTAACGTGGGAATATAGTGATTTTCACTGTCTACTTATAAAGTTTTGTGAGTTTTAGTAATTATTGGTGAAAATGACAATTTCTTGTACATATCACAAGATAATAACTTGTGTAATTTTTGTTCTCTTTTTACTGTTTTAAAACTGAAATATGGCACCTGTGTTATCACAAGATTAGAAAAATAACTTACATTGATGACCTCCATCGTCATGTACTCTAGATCGACGCTGTCTGTCTCATGGATCACCCGACATAGGAAAGAGCCCTCTTTGGCCGGCATTGTGACAGCTTTGTCCGTGACGGGTAGATCTAGTTGATTAAGTGACGCCTTGGTGAGGTATGTGTCGATGCGACCAACTTCAAGGATCGCAGGCCCAAGGGGAGAGTCTACATCTTGGATCATGTGACGGTTTATCATGGCGGAGAGGTTGGCGTGCAGAAAGTCCTGAGAGAAATAAAAAAGCCGGCACATCATGAAAATACAAAAAAAAATAAAAAGATGAAGAGTAGATATAGATGGTTTAGAGATGCTTTGGGGAGGTACATGTACATATCAATGCGACTGATCTCGATTATCACAGAGCCTATCAGTGAATCAGTCTTTGATCATGTGACGGTCTATCATGAAAATAGGTTGGCGTGGAGAAAGTCCTGGGAGAATTAAGAAAGCATGCATATTATGAAAAAAATAGTGAGATGAAGGATAGATATAGATGGTTAAGGGAGGCTTTGGTGAGGTATGTGTCGATACGACCAACTTAGAGGATTGCANAAACATCTTGGATAATGTGATAATTTATCATGGCGGGGAGGTTGGCGTGCAGAAAGTCCGGAGAGAATTATGAAAAAATAAAGAAATTAAAAGATATAGTTGGTTGAGGAAGGCTTGGTGAGGTACGTGTCAATATGACCGACTTCTGGAATGCAGGGCTTAGTTAAGTACAGTCAAACCTGTCTATAGTGGCCACTGTCTATAGCGACCACCTGTCTGTAGTGGCCACTTAAATTGACTCCCTCCAGGTGAAAATGCATGTTATAGAACCTGTCTACAGTGGCCACTTTTTCTGTTTCCCTTGGGGTGGTCATTATAGACAGGTTTGACTGTATCTACATCTTGGATCATGTGACGATTTATCATGGCCGATAGGTTGGCGTGGAAAAAATCCTGGGAGAATTAAGAAAGCAGATGAAGGGTAGATATAGATGATTAAGGGAGGCTTTGTAGAGATAAATATCAAGATGACCGACCTCGAGGATCGTGAAGAATGAAGAATCTACTTCTTGGATCATGTGACGGCGAGGAGAAAGTCTTGAGAAAACTAAAGTGTGGGTTATCAAAGTGTAGATTGCGATTGAGAAATCTAGTTAGCAGAGCAATAATCGTCAATGGACAATGAACCACCAATGACGACAGGACAGTCATTTTAGCATTGAATAACACTAAAACATTATCATCATTATTGTGGCCCAACAGAAGATATACTTTATGACGGTCTTATGACAGCTTTGTGAGAATTTTCTGTGATGAATCCTAAGCTTTTTTCACCCGAGACTGGACCAAGTGGTCTATTTGCTAGAGCAACAGCCTAGAGACATAGAGCAGTATGTTGTTGTTTTGTCGACTGTGTCGTCAAAAACAATTTAAAAATTGAATCTCCTGTGTTTTAGAAGAAAAGGGGAATACCTTTGGAGCTTAAAGATTGCCAGAACCTATCTGTAGCTACTATTTCCTCATTTGCTCATAGAGACTAAAGATAGATAAGCAGGTATAAGCAACATCATACTTGTTATGATAATAACTTTACTACTTTACTCACCAGTGGCGTAGACGCGTTCCATGAGAGACCCACTGCAGCAATGTACCCTGGGAAGTGTTCCACCAAGTTACGAAAGATTTTAAGAACAACTTTATGCATGACTGGTATCGATTCTTGTGCTGAATGATGGAGAATCTTATCATGCGTATCAGACTTGTTAACGTAGTCCAGTCTTTCGTAAAGTCATTTGTAACTTTAAGAATGATTTGATGAAACACCGCCAAAGCCAGCTAAGGACAGGATGATAAGAGTAGGTACTGTACAGTCCGCCAAGTTCATGAGGAGCATGCTCATTACAATTATGCTCATTCATTTGACTACTATGCTTACCAGTGGTGTAGATGCATTCCATGAGAGACCGGCTGCCGCAATGTACCCAGGCCAGCTGAGGACAGGATGGTTAGAGTACGTACAGCCGGCCCAGTTTGTAAGGAGTAGACCTACAGTATTGGGGTTGGTGGTCGCTGTCTTGATAGCATTGGATATGTTACAGATTGAACCTTCTGGTGCACCGCCCAAACTGGAAAAAACACAAATAGCAATTAATCAAATACTCATTTAAGAACAAGTAATGTGTGGTTAGAATATGTATAGTAAACCCTGTATGTTAGGAGTAGGACTGCAGCATTGGGGTTGGTGGTAGCTGCCTTGATAGCATTATTTATCACATATCACATTCGGTCTTACAGATAGATCCTTCTGTTGCGCCTCCCAAGCTGGAGAAAAAGACAAATAACAAAGAATTATGTGAGCATTTATGAACTATTAATGGGCAGTGAGAATAGGTACAGACGACCAAGTTTGTTAAAAGTAGGCCTACATCATTGGGGTTGGTGGTAGCTGTCTTGATAGCATTATTTGTCCCATATCACATTAGCTCTGACAGATAGATCCTTCTGTTGCGCCTCCCAAACTGGAGCAAAACACAAATAACAAAGAATTATGTGATCATTTAAGAACACTTAATGGGTGTTTAGAATAGGTACAGCCAGCCCAGTTTGTTAAAAGTAGGCCTACAACATTGGGGTTGGTGTTAGCTGTCTTAAAAATGTTCTTTAGAATTATACGCATGGGAGAAAAACCAATGTTGTTGATAAAACCAAATTAACAATTCAACAATTTTACAGAGAAGTTTATCATAATAAACTTACCTATTCCAGACTCCTGTACCTGGGCACACATAGAAGCCTTGTCTGTAAGATGAGAAGATAAAATAATAAAATGCATCAACTAATTAATCCCAAATATCTCTATTTGATATGAATAACGAGTTTGCAAGTGATAAGCAAACAAAAGAATTGATATTGTGTAATAATCTCACTGGCTTGACCGTGTGAGCTTTTCTTCGTAAAATCCATCCTGAGATTTATCATGAGAAACATTCACATTAAAATTTAATACTTCAAAATCTAATTAGCTTATTAATTTCATTGATAGTTTAGGGGAGTTTGTCAAATACCAAATTATTTTTTCAGCCTCAGATATTCTTTAAAGGTATTTAGTACAAAAGTTGAGCAAATGTTCAAGCATTAAATCAATCAAATTAATTTTTAAACTAAACACTAAGCTTACCAGAAAATTAACCAAGAAAATTGACACTTTAGATCTACAGTCAAACCTGTCTATAGTGGCCACGTAAATTGATTCCCTCCAGGTGAAAATGCATGTTATGGAACCTGTCTATAGAGGCCACCTGTCTACATTGGCCACTGTTTCTGTTTCCCTTGGGGTGGCCTCTGTAAACAGGTTTGACTGTATATTTAAAATGAAAATCTATGGATACAAACAGATTTTAAAAATGTATGACTGATGAGAAAATACTAAAAATTATATTTATCAATACACCTACCCATTTGCAAGAAGCTTCTTTCCGGCTTTCTTAAAATCAGAATTGCTCTGCATGGGGAATATGTGACAAATGAAACAAAAGATAAACAAAGACCTTTAGTACTGATGATTTTTATTAATCATTTTCAATCCATGCACAAATACATACAAAATATATAAAAAATAGAATCATAGAAATATTGCAGTAATGCATATTGAAGTACATTGATTTGCTATCATGGTTGTGTATGGGATTCATCACACAGGGGTGGGGTGCCTTACACACCCCTGCCTCGGCGTCCCACCCTGACCGATGGTCATGTTACTCTCTCTGTCAATACAATGCACTGATCTATTGGTCTTTAAGATCAGCCAAGAATGTAAAGGCAGATTAATATCAAGAACCCTACCGTAGGAAAATTCTCATTTTTACAAAAAAGAAAAAATTATACACCAATGTTGGTCTCTGCTTAAATTCTGAAAATTGTGTTCTCTTCTGTGTTAGCAAAAATAGGTGAATTGTCAAAACAAGTCAAAATTGCGATGCGCCATTGGTTAATATTTGTTCGGTGTCTCCAATGCTCACATAAGGATAAAAGAGACATCTGCGCACCCACCAATTGCTCATTGAGTGCAATTGGCGTTTGTTGTGACAGTTAACAACATTTTTCTAAACACAGAACATAATACAATTTTCAGAATTTGTACCCTGGTTCTACTCTATTACTGCTTTGCCCACAACAAATTGGGTTAATTTGGTTTATTCACAACAATATACCATGTTTTTAACAAATGAAAGTGAAAGATCTGATTACCTTGGAGCCATACATCATAGCTACACTTCCAATGGGGAGTTGCTTGAAGCTCGTCTCAATGGATGAGATGACATTAGAACAGAAGAGAGGAGTTTGATTTCTCCCAATACCTATTAATCTCAACTGGTCTTGTATGCTGAGGATGAATGGGGCTGGTAGTGGGGTATCGAAACCATCTTCAAGAACTCCTAGGAGAACAAAAAGGATAAAATGATTCATGACAATCTGATGAAATGGGGAGTTGTTTGAAGCTAGTTTCAATGAATGAGATAACATTAGAGCAGAAGAGAGGTGTCTGATATCTCTCGATACCTATTAATCTCAGCTGGTCTTGTATGCATGAGATGAATTATGATGGGAGTGGCACTTCAAAACCATCTTCTATCCTTTCTTTAAAAAATGCTTCATTATAATGAATTAGTTGTTATCCTCAGGTATTATCTGAAGCTCGTCTCAATCGATGAGGTGACATTAGAACAGAAGAGAGGCGTCTGGTTCCTTCCAATACCTATTAATCTCAGTTGGTCTTGGATGCTGAGGATGAATGGGGCTGGTAGTGAGGCATCAAAACCATCTTCTAAGACTCCTAAAAAATGAAACAAAAAAAAGATAAAAGCATTCATGGTAGATTGTAGGGAGCGAAGAAAGGAGTTTGATTCCTCCAAATACATATTACCCTCAACTGATCTAATGATGAAAGTTTACTGGAAGTGAAGGTTCTAAAACATCATCTCAAACTCCTAAAAAAAGATGAAACTCTTGCTATGATAATCTAAAAGATTTATTTGTTTATTATATTTATTTATTTATTATTATAAAGACATAATCTAAAAGCAACATCTTTCTTATTTTTACCCTTATCTTTGACGTGAAAAAGTCCTTTTGTAAAATGTGCTGCACAGAATTATAACCATCAACACAAAATATAAATCTATGGGAATTCTATTCATGGCAAGCAATAAATAATTTGATTGACCTTATGATTGAGCAGGAAAAATTAAACATGGTAACCTGGCAACGGAATCCAAGATGACATAGTTTGGCAGAATTATTGCATGAAAAAAAAAATCAAAACAAAGAATTCCACTATTGGCATTAATATCCTTCCGCAAGAAATTTATCCACATTGGGCTGCACTATACCCAGGTGTGATTGGGAATTCGCTGGAAGTGCGCATAATGTGTTCATTTTAACATTAAGCGCATTGAAGTTCCATGCTGGAATACTCCCTAGGGGGTGGAAATTGTGCATTCATTGTATGCTTGGATGCTTGAATACAATAAACCGGGATAATACTAACTCTTTGTTACTGCAGGGGAGAATATCTCGTAGACCTGGGCGCTGTTTCACCAAATCGTTCTTAAAGTTACGCACAAACTTTATCCCTCTCAGTCCCTTAGTCACATTTTGGGTGGCACTGAATACTGTTCACAAGGAAGAATGAATCTGCTCTTGTTTCATTATATCCTGCCCTCTACTGTTGAGTTATGTACCATTGGAAAGCTAGAGAGTGCAGCTTTCCAATGAATACAAACAGTCGGGGTATTGTCTGAGTTGATTTTCTGACAAATTGGATTGAAAATGAAAATTGTGATTTTCTCAAAAAGTAGCCGGTAATGAGAGGGTTAAGATCGACTGGTGTCAATTCTTGCGCTAAATGCACATACTATTATGAATTATTATGCACAAGAAGGGATACCAGTCAATCTTAAAGTTGTACTCAAAGTCTTTTGTAACTTGGTGAAACACCATCCTGGGGAAATAAAACAAATTTATTATTCATTATTATCATTAGAATTAGAATTCTTACCATCTATTGCTGGCTTGGCATCTGTCGATTCTTCAGTCTTTGTTTCTGAACTGGTGGTTGTTTGTGATGTATCTACCTTAGGAGAGGACTCTGGTGTTTTTGGTTGGTCTGTTGAGCTGCTTTCACCAACCTGTTGAGGTGTCCCTGCACGAGACGTAGGGGGTGGGACCGAATCTAGAAGCTTCCTCGTCAGATTGGGTCCAATATTCACAACCCTGTAAAACGGAAGCAGAAATGGTTTTAGAACCAACATCTGAATCGATATTACAATCCTTTTCTTTCATTTTTTTCTCAATTTGATGTTTCGCCAGACATATCTGACAGTGAGAATGGCGACTACGACTAGAGACATATTGATTTACTTCACGTTTTTGACCTTTGTTATACAACTCAATATGTGTCTCCTCGGGGTAATTACATGTATTCTGACTTTTTGGTTTCACATATTCTGTGGACCTAACAATATCTGACAGACGGTGAGCACATCAAAAACGAGAGCATATGCATTGATAAAATAGTTACACGCTCTCAAGTTGCATAAATAATCTTTGATTATTGGCTCATTATCTATTTTAATCTCAGACATACACAATCAAGTAGTGATTTTTTAACATACTTAATAAGAATATGAAAGCCTTAGAAGTTAAAATACTGCAAGTATGTAAAAATCATTATAAAAAGCACAAATTTATAGTAAATTAAGAGGAAAATTTTTCAAACTTTCAGTTTTTTTTCTCTTACCTGGTAGACCCAAATCTAGAGAGGACTTGTTGGAAGATAGAGAAAAGCGGAGGTGAAAGGTCACTTCCTTCCATGAGGTCAATGTGCGGAACCAGCTTGATGAATCTCCACTGACAAAACACTTCCAGGTCAAGTAGTTCACTATAAGAGGTCAGAGGTCAAAGGTCGATAGATATATCAATGTTATTATGGAAACATTTGATAAAGAGTGTGGAGAATAGAGGTGAAAGGTCACTTCTTTCCATCAGGGTGCATGGAATCATCTTGAAGTATCACCACTGACAGAACACTTCCAAGTCAAGCAACTCACTGAAAGATGCCTACAGACGTCAACAAAGAAGTACTTTTCTATCGAAACCAGAATAAAATGAAATAGTTCATATAAAATCAAAGAACTATGTTTCAAAATTAAAATAGAAATGAAAGACTGAAGTTTGTTCTTCTCTAGAAACTATGCCCTATCTACATGTATATACATGACAATGGTTGAAACACAGGCATTTCGAGTTTCTCATCATTAATGTGAATAAAAGTAATAACACACTAATTGGTCACAACAACTTCCAAACCATTGGTTCGTGGCATTATTCACTATTTATTTCCTCCAAACTTTATAATGCATTTATTGTACAATGTGCAAAAAAGACAATTCAATTGCGACAGTCCAATTCTCCATAATTTGGTACATAAATTTCAATTGCTTATCCCCTATTCACAAAAACTTATTTGCATTATCGGTCAGAATTACCTTCCTGTGTAAGGCATAGTGTCTTGGATAGGGCTGTCCTTGTAGGCTTTCACATACAGATGAAGCTACAAAATAAACAACACCATAATAGAAATAGATTTAGTTGTGTGTCATAGAATGATTTACAATACAAACAGTAGGTTTATATCTTATAGGTGCCTGGTCCATATAGATTATTACCATCAATATCAACATTATAGCTACAATCTTAAGTTTCTACTATCAACTTAATGAAATAACTGTAATGCCGATATTCTAGCATACATGAATTTTAGCTCATTCACTGAATTTCACAGCTTTTCAAATGTTAATGGGCAGTTATTTTTAAACTTTGAAAGATTGTTGTACACAAGTCTATGGGCATACTAATGACTGAAACTTTTAGCAAATTTATGGTCACAAAATTCATGAAAAATAAAACCCAAGCAAAAATTACAGCTTCTATGGCATATCCATTTGAAAGAAGCACAAGTATTTGTTAGGAAGCAACATTTATTATCCTTTAACTAAAAACATATATTTCATAGATTCTAGCAATGTTAACATTAGAATAACATAAAACGCCTATTTATTTCAAAGATACACATACAGTAATGATTCTATAACACTATGGTGACTCACCTCATTGTATTTCAGCTGAGCAAAACTATTCACAAGTTGTAGAAGGGTATCCTGAAAATAAAATCACACTTCAACTTAGATTCTTATACAATCTTCTCTTCAATTTGAATCTATTTCATATAGTATTGAAACTATTTCAAAGTAAAAACATTCTCAAATGATTTTGGTACTCTTCTTCTAACCCTTTGGATGCGACGGGCTTCTACTTAGTAGATTATGCATTTAGGGTTGTTCATATCAGAGAGCATGATGGGTAGGAAAAACTGGCTTTCCTTCGAAACAGATACTGAAAAACCATTAAAAAAATAGATAAGATATAATTTATGTGCCTCCAAAATTAGATGATGCTCCCATAGTCCCAGGGAGTTCCAGCTTCAACTAACCAAGCATGGCATCCAAAAATGCAAAGTCTTTGAGTGCAAAATCCAGGAAAGGACTATTTAGCATTGCCCCAACACAATCCTTTTTATCAAGTTCATTTTTATAATAATTAAAATTATCAAAAAGCCCAGTAATGTTGGCATAATCCAGATAAGCTGACTTAATCAAGACAAAATACCTTACCATTCTAGGGACTCTTCCAGCTGAGAGGTCTAACATGACTGCTCTATGCTTGATGCTTGGCCAATCAGAGATCTGAAATGGGATATCAATGACTAGAATAATTACATGTGCTTATATCGTACATACCATTTGACTTTCTCAAGTCCCGAGTAAAGTGTTTTATATCCTACTTATAAGATTGTATCCATTGTGATTGGTCAAGGAGCAGTCATGTGATTAAAAATATTTTCACCATAAAATAAATTGGATATGGCGTGACGTCATCCTCGGAATAGTTTTTGATATGTCAATATTCTGACGTCATATTTTACGATAACTTGATATTCAGATATCGATACCGCGATATCGAGTTTAAAGGTCGTCGAAACATAAACAACAATGGCGGCACTCAGTGGAGAAATCAACGACGATGAACCAAGATTTAATCTCGTAGATGATGACAATTTGGAGAAATTCATTTCATCGACAGATTACAAGTAGGATACAAATTTGATTACTATTTCGGTTTACTTGTGTAGGATACAAATCAAATATATCATGCACATTTTTCGAAGTACTATATGAAACTACGGATTCTTCGGTGACCGGCATACTGACTATTTTCTTCGGGGCACCTCACAATCCATAATTTCAACTAGAACTTCTCAGTGCATGGTATATTTGATTATTATAAATGCAGCATAAATACACCAGCAATAGCTGTGCACTTGTGATGTGTTTCTGCATTCTAAGGAACGAATTCCTGCCAGATACCAGTTACATCATCTTGGTGGGGGTGAAGCAGAGTGTAGACAAATTATCAAATTGCCTGAGATTCAAAACATTTATCCTTCAATAAGAAAATCTGTCTGGGAAGTTAATTCTTCTTCTAATTGTCTTAAAATATTGTAAAATGTGTGCTTAAGTTAGGATGTTTTTAAACTGGTTTCCGTTGAAGTGACCATTAGTCAATACCCCACATCTACAATCATTATGTAGCAGTAGTAATAGCTGGCATAGCTGAACTACATTTGATCACATAAAGGTACTTGTAATTAATTAAATGTACAACAACAAAAGAAATAATTTACTTCAAGCTCTGGAACGGCATCCTCATGACAGAGCTGAACTTATTGAACAAAGGTACTTGTGATAAATGAACAAAACATTTGTTTTAATTATTGGAGCACTAGCTATTTCATGTGATTGTAATAAACTCCAAAAGAAATATCTTACTTCAAACTGTGGTATACCATGCTCGTGACAGAGCTGAACTTAATGCACAAAGGTACTTGCGATAAATAAACAAAACATTTGTTTTATTTACTGGAGCACTACCTAATTCATATGATTGTAATAAAGCAGTTTTTATCGACAAAAGAAATAACTCACTTCAAACTGTGGTATACCATCCTTGTGTCAGAGCTGAACTAATTGTACAAAGGTACTTGTGATACATGAACAGAATATTTGTTTTAACCACTTCAGGACGATAGGACACATTTTGTGTTTTGGTTCAATAACTTTTGATGCACAGTTCTAAAAATTGACCAGATGCAATAGAAGGAGAAAAAAATTCTAGACCTAATCTGGCATTTACTATTTGCCACTTGCTGCAGAGTTTTTTAATGAAAAATAATCACTAAAATTGCCTTGAATCCTTATATTGACTACACATTAAATATTCTTAGTTTTCATGCAAATTGGCAATTTTTATCATTTTAACATGCATTTTGGTGATGAATTTTCAACTGAGTAACATTATGTTTCATTGGAATGTATATTTTTTTTAAATCTAAATTTTTAGTGTTGCCAATTTAGGAAAGGAATAGTGACTGAATTTGTTGAAAAATAATTCTTGTCCTGAATGGGTTAATTAGTGGAGCACTAGCTAATTCATGTGATTGTAATAAAGAAGTTTTTAACGACAAAAGAAATAACTCACTTCAAGCTGTGGTATACCATCCTTGTGACAGAGCTGAACTAATTGTACAAAGGTACTTGTTGCATGCCACAGACCCGCCAGATCAGCTGCAACAATTGTTACCTGGAAAACAAAAAATTGCGTGGAAATATATCAAGAAATATTTTGACGAGTGCAATTTTCCCACAAGGAAATAATAGGTACAATCATGTCTTTCATCAAGACAAAAAAAGAAATTCAGAGAGAGAGAGGGAGAGAGAAAGAGAGAGAAAAAGAGAGAACTATATAAAGAGGAACAAAATAAGTGGTGTACATAGTAATTCAATGCCGAGAAAAGTGCATTGAACAATTTTTATTATTGAAACTACAGAGATTTACTCTCCATTGCATATACTCTCAAATACTAAAAAATGGTGTTATATTCAGGTCCACATTTTATTGGTATATACACTGACCAGCGGTAGATAATAATAATAATAATAATAAATAAGATATGATTAATAACAAAACAAGGTTATATATTTGGAGCAGGAAGAAGAAGAAGAAGAAGAAGAAGAAGAAGAAGAAGAAGAGAGAGAGAGAGAGAGAGAGAGAGAGAAGGAGAAGATGAGGAAATTTACATTTTTTTCCTAATATTCATTAACTTAAAGAACTACAAACCTTTTACAAAGACAGGAACATTAAAATAGATAAAGAATGTGTTAAGTGTAGCAATATGTAATTTTTGAAAACCTTTGAACAAAGGGAGTTGGTTTGATTTATATAATCCAATACCAAAGTACAATGTTTTGCCTACCCTCTAAAAAGAGTGTTGCTGAAAGTTGTGATAATTAACACATCAATTGTAAATTGAAACACCATTCTTATTGGTTCATGATGATCACTTTTTTGAAGATGCATATCTAACAACTTTCTTAATTAGTGAGGGTATTGATGTTTACCATTGAATACAGAGCTTAAAGGTAGAATACTTCTTTTTCAGCCTAAAATTTGACATTCCAAGATTGTTGTGTTATGTTGAAGAGTACTAAATGTTAGAACTTATCACCTAAAATTTGACTTTCCAAGATTGTTGTGTTATGTTGAAGAGTACTAAATGTTAGAAATTATCACCAATCAATTAAGCACAAAGATTGGTCATGATAAGCGCATTTATATTCATTCCAATAATAATTCTTTTATTCGGGCCTCGAATTAATGGACCGTGCGTTCCAAATTCAAAACAGCCATTGACCCCTTGTTGACCAATAGCGCAAGAGTCTCTCTCATTGCGTATTCCGCATGGTGTGGCAGTGGATTGAAGTGCACACTGTATGTGCTCTACCAATGTTTTTTTTTTGTGTGTGTGGTAATACGCTAGGAGTATCGCGATACCGTTGGTGTCAAGATGAATTATGATAGAATGGATTTTTATCTTAATTAAATATTCTGGACTACAATCGACCAAAATACTTCATAGAGGTTATTATTTTGGCATATCCGAGGTACACAACAAGTTGTAAGCATAACCGTAATGTGTGCAAATGTAGTTTTCTACCTTTAAAGCAAGAGATATGTTTTATAGTTACTATCTCATCTGTAACAGTTACACAATAACTTCATCTCTGTTGATCAGGAAATGTTACATATTCGAATAACCTGAGCAAATCCACTGAGGAATACTACAGAGTGTATGTCTAGAGATAATTCACTCACCATTTTATCTGTAACAGATATCCTATAACTCTCAGCTCTACTGAATGGTAGAGGGTTTATATTGCACACAACCTGAGCGGATTGGTCAAGGCATACAACAGAATTCTCAAGGACACAACGATAGCCTTTCTCCATCAAGACAGCTGATTGGATTGTCCAAAGGTCAACCATGGGTTCAAGGGTACCTAGAAAGTATCACACAAGAACAACATCATAATTTTATTCAAATCTGAATGTTTGGTTGAAGAAGATGATGATGATGAAGATAATGGGGTGGCGGTAGTGGTGGTGGTGATTGTAGTGATGGTGGTGGTGATGATGGCAATGATGATGATAATAATGATGGCGAAGATGATGAGGATGATAATGATGATGGTGATGGTGATGGTGATGATGATGATGATGATGATGATAATGATGATGGTGTGGATGATTGTGATAATGAGAGTGTTGATGGTGATGATAATGATGATGATGATGGCGATGATGATGATGGTGTTGATGATGATGATGATGATGATGATGATGATGATGATTATGATGATGATGGCAATGATAGAGGTGATGGTGGTGAAGATGATGATGCCGGTGATGATGAAATAGAACATTTACGTTTTCTTTCTAACTACATAAATACCTGTTTGTGGAACGGCTGCCAGCTGAACTGTAAAGTCCTGACCGAGGGAGAACTTATCTCCGCTGCGTTCTTCGGGACTATTGCTACTGCTAATGCTACCGATGCATCTGCTAATGATAATGATGGTAGTGATGACGATGATGATGATGGCAGTGATGGTGATGGTGATGATGATAATTATGATGATGATGATGATGATGGTGGTGATTGTGATGGTGATACCAAGGGGTGATGGTAATTGTGATTAGGACTGCAAATGCTACGAATGCATCTGCTCATGATGATGATGATGATGATGATATGGTGATGGTGGTTATGATGAGGATAATGATGGTGATGATGATGATGATGATGATGATTACAATGATGGTGGTGGTGATGACTATAAAGATGCTGATAGTAATGATGATGATGGTCATGATTGTTATAGTGCTCATGATGATGGTGATAATGATGATTACAATGATGATGATCATGATGAAATAGAACATTTACGTTTGCTTTTAACTCCATATTTTGTACCTGATTGTGGAATGGCTGCCAGCTGAACTGTGAAGTCCTGACTGAGGGAGAACTTCTCTCCGTTCTTCTGGATAAGTTGCTGGGGTTGAGGCCACAGAAACGACAGCCTCGGATCCTCCTCAACATCTTCCTCCTCCTCTTCCTCTTCCTCCGCAACATCCACTTCTTCTTCCATCTCCTCCTCCTCATCATCTTGGACCGACGAGGAGACCTGAGGGCTTGCAGGCTGGGAGATGATGAAGTGATAATGCAAAAGAAAATTGATAAAATGAGCTCCAAAATACATGTACATCTAGCAAGTTGCAAATGAAGCGCCGTGCTGTAGCGGACCTGGCCCTTGCCTTTCAACTAGATGGCAGCGGTTCCAGTCCCATCCATGGCCTTAATTTTCTTCAGCAAGATATCCATAAAGCTGTACTCTACCGAGGTGTAATTGGAGACCGGTAGGAGACAGCAGCACATTATCTGATGATGTGAGCACCTAATTGGCTGCCTTGATGCTACGCTTGGATTGCCATCCAGTGACAGGGTAAGAATATCGAAAGCGCTATGAGCAGTCAAAACTGACTAGATAGGAGCTATATAAATCCACACTATTATTATTAGTATTATGATGAAACATACTTTCAAGCAAATTGGCTACTTCTTATATTAATTTTCTAATATGCTTGCGAATACGAAAAATAAATGTAGCAGTATAGCATCCAGTTTGGTTAAAATAAGCATAATAGTTATGACCAGTAAATGTCTTATTCCAGCGTAGCTCCAATCATATTTATGCTCATGTTTAGATATTCTTTTTCGTAGTTTGAAATTTGAAAAATTTGATTTTGCATAAAGAATATATTTAAATGACTTCGCTTATGTTTGTAAAGCACCTACAGTGTAGTAGAATTTCCAGTAGAACAATCATAAAGTGGCTAAATGATTTAAAAGCACCAAGGCCATATATGTACATGCAGTAGAAATTAATCTTAAATTTATTATTCAGAATCATTCTAAAGATCTTAGATTTGTTTTCTCTTAAATAAAAACATGCCCATCTGTGGGATCTGGGTACATGTAATTCTATCAGCTCTCATGTATATATTGTTATGGATTACAATTGTTTTCCAAATATTCCATCAATGTTATGAGAGTATGAATTCAAACAGATGACCTAAAATTCCATACATCAAAATATGTTATTTAACTTTCCCTTTCTATTCTGTTCAAGGCAAGAATTATTTCAACTGTTCTGTTCAAGTTTAGAATGTTTACATTAACTAATATATTTCAAGGATTCACAAGACAACGGACACATCAAAATATTCTAAAGTCGCAACCATTTTCTCAACCAAAAAAATGAGGTCACAAGATGGCAACCAAATTAAACTTTGCTATAGCAAGGCTACCATTTGGTGCTTACTGCATTCAATGAAGTTATTTCTAGCGGTAATATTGATACATTTCTTGTGAAAGGATATTAACGTCATGGTTTGGATTCAAACCTACAACCCTGGGGTTGATATTATTGTAATGTCAGCATATGACTACTGGTATGCGTAGTCAGAATTTGTTTGTCATCAACTAAAATGAATAAATGAAACCTAGGTTGTGTTTCATTAAAGCGCAAGTACAGTTTTGGTAAAAGCGAATATTTTAATCACCAGATTTTGTCTTCAAATCTATATGAAATGAAATATAGAATCATAAACATATTGCACAAAAGATTGTGCGAAAAATGAACGAGTTTGGGAAAAGCTATAACCTAACAATTTTTTAGTGTGGTGCATCAATATTTTCTTTTTTGATAAAGGACAACTTCCCATGCTCAGAATTGGATGAAAATTTCAGAATTTAATTCTTGTGTATATCTCATTGTCAAATCTCGGAAATAACTTTGTATATATGCTCGATAACGAGCAAAATAATGCTATAACCAAGAGAGGGCGCTTAATATGATTTAACGGTCAAATTCATATTTCCAAAAGAATCAGTTCGTAAAAAAATGTCTCAAAATGTGTATAAGAATTACATGTCATGATAAACATCCCCAAAATTCACATTTCTTCATCTTTACCAAAACTATACTTGGGCGTTACGCTGTTCGTAGATCTATGCACGACTCTACGCATGACTGTCGATCTTTCCTCAGATGCAATTCAGCGCAAGGGGATGGGGATTATCATTGGTTGCAGGAAAGGGTCACCTGTCTTTGTAGAATCGTGCATAGATCTATGAACAGCTATATGTAACACAACCCAGGAGTACATATAGCATTCTGAAGTCACTCTTCAATATTTTTTTCCAGAGTTTTCTTCCTCTCTTTTTCCATGCACAAGTTTCTTTAATACTGGTGCAATACTTCTGCATGTATATGTGTTAGCGTTTGGGGCTATAACCACCAATGGCTATGGCCAACAATTGGAATCTTTTAAAGGTAAAAACAAAGAAATTTAGAAAAAAAAAGGTATATAATCTCAGAAAACCGCCCAGACATCTTTGTGGAATGTCGTGGTGTAGTGATTCTGACTCTCGCCTTTCAACCCGAGGGTCTTAGGTTCGAATCCCATTAATGGCGTTTTCCTTCAGCAAGAAATTTATCCACGTTGTGCTGCACTCGAACCAGGGGACTGAGGTAAATGGGGATAGCAGGAAGAAATTCTTTTTAATGCAGAGCCGGGTAATAGTGTAAAGCTTTCAGCGCCATGAGCATCGATAAGGTGGACCTGTGCGCTATACAAGAAGCCACCATTATTATTATCATTATTATAAACTCTTTGAAAACAATATCTACTGACCTCAGGCGTCGTGGCAGAACCATCTTTGACGGACGACTCCTTCTCTTCTTCTTGCTTCACCTCCTCACTCTCCAACGTGACTGAAATAAAAGACACTTCTACACCTAAGATAAAATACACAACAATGAGGAAGCAGAGTGAAACATATAGGCTTGGAAAAATGTGAAACTAAAAGGCAATAGAAATTTAAGACAAAATACAGTTTTTAGGTAGGAAAAATTAGACACATAATTGGTGCAAAAGTGCCAGATGGAAAAGTTTTTCAGCCGGTGTGGGGTGACAACATCATTTATTAAGGTTATAATCCTGAAAATTAAGGTAGATTTGGTATAGAGATCTGTAATCTCCTAAACCAAATGAATCAATAGACAGAAATTCGTCCAAAAGTGTGAGATAGAAAGGTTTTCAGAGAATTGAAATTATCACTTTTTAAGTTACCATCATGAAATTTGAGGTGGAATTGGTATAATTTTTTGTTATCTCCTTAATACCCCAATAGGAAAAAATATAATAAATTGTAATCGTAGATCAGGAAAAGACACAGAAATTGCTGAAAATGTATCAGATAGAAAGTCTTTTTCGGAGGGGGGTGAGAACAACATTTTGAAAGTTATAATCATAAAATTTGTATAAAAAAATTCCAATCTCCAATACCCAAATAGGAGATATTCAATATATTCATTTCAAAAGAGTAAAATGTTGGCCTTGAGACTTTAAATTCTGCCTTTTATATTTTCACGTTTCACATGTTGCCATGTTTCACTCAACTATTCAAAGGTGCATGCAACCTCCACCGATATAAAAGGACCACAAAATATCCCCATGAATAATGAACAAACAAAATAATCATGACAATATTATTACAAAGCACATGAATTTTCAATACTAATTAGAATTGAAAGAATTACACTACATGAGGCCAATTAACTGTGGTAATTGGAATGTTGGCAATTAAAGATAAGAATAATATATTTGCTACATTTCTTGTCTTATATTACTGTTTACTTGCCAAATGAAATATGAATTAGGGGTAATTATGTATTTAGATATTTCAATTAGTCAATTTATCTCTTAATATTATTGTTAATTTAATGATCTGGCCTAATACCAGGAAAATTGTTGAACATAGAGAAAAACCACAGACATGCTGATAAATGAAAATTGTATTTTCTTTAAATGTATGTTATATCTAGTGTACATATTTTTCTGGGAATAGCGCTCTGTTGATTAAATAATCGTTTAGGTGTAAGCCTTTATGATTACACTTAATTTGGAAAATAAATAAATACATCTTCAATCAAAGATATTGGCTTATACAGTAGCACATAGGAAATTACATAAGGTGCTTGATTATTATTACTAAAATTATCTAAAAATAATTTTTTTCAATGAAAATGCAAAGATAAAAAAAATATTTTCTTACTGTCAGCATCGTCAGACTGTTCTGTAGTTTCTCCATTCTGTCCATTTTCTACATGACCGTTCATGATGACTGGTGGTTGTAATATATTTTTCAATTCTTGGTTCTCCTCGGCTAGATCTAACGGTGTCTTCCCTTCTGATTTACTATAAAAAATAACAACAAAAGTACAAATAAATATAGTAATAAACATCTTGAATTTATTTGTCAAAAATCATTTAGAANGAAAAATCTTTAAAAAATAGTAGTAGTGGTGGTGGTGGTGTTGATGGTGGCAGCAGTGGTGGCAGTGATGGTTATGGTAGTGGCAGTGATTGTGGGGAGGGTGGTGGTGGTGGTGGTGGTGGTGGTGGTGGGGAGGGTGATGGTAGTGATGGGAGGGTGATGGTAGTGATGGTGGGGAGGGTGGGGGTGGTGGTGGTGGTGGTGGTGGTGGTGGTGGTGGTGCTGGTGCTGGTCCTGGTGGGGAGGGTGTTGGTGGAGGTGTGTATGTGGGGGGGTGGTGCTGATGATGAATCTCCTCTGCTAGATGTTCTGCCTTCCGATTTACTATCAAGAAAATGACAACAAAAATTACCCAAATAGAAACAAGCACTTTGAATTCATTCCTCAAAAATCTAAATCCAATGCCTTTAAAAACTAGATGAATCCTCGACCGCGCACGGTCGAAATTAATGCCTCCGCCATCACGCAATCAGAAAGATATGTACGGCTTGTTCCATGTCATCAGAAATCAAAAACACCTTTGACTCCATGAACCCAAAATCTCATCAGTTCTTCCTCACATGCTAAATACATAATTGAGCTACACACTGTAAGTTTGAAAGAAATTGGTTCAATTTTTCTGTTATAAGTGAGCTAATAGATATCGGTTGACTTCGTACAAGTTTTATGCCCGGTGACCTTTGACCTTTGACCCACTGAACCCAAAATCTATTCAATTCATCCTCACATGCATATACATATTTGAGCCAAGTCTGGTCAAAATCTGTACAGCAGTTCTGAACTTATCGCGGTAACAAGGTCCGGACGGACGCACCGACGGACGCACCGACGCACCGACGTACGGACAGACGGACGGACAACCCGAAAACATAATGCTTTACATTTGACAAGTATTGGGTAAGGCATGTGAAAAAACAGAGCCATGTAAAATGGCAATGAGTAGCTAAAAGCACAGAATCAGTTCTAATGTATGAAATGATGCGTTAACAGTAGACTTGACTGTACTCTGGTTAGTTAATCTAGAGAGCAAGTAGTCACTATGTTAAAGTAAAGAGCTTTTTTAGCACTACCTGGATGTGTAAGTGCTAAAATAACAAGCCTAGTTCAAGAAATCAAACTAGAACTTTTGATTTTGATTTTATTTGATATATAGTTCACATATAGGAAAATGAATAACTCAAGGCAACAATCAATGTTGTGCACTAATTTTAGCCAATTTAATACTACAACCATTTCAAATGTCCCAAATTTTC
>BQKZ01009095.1:4010-31526 GCA_036244855.1 Temnopleurus reevesii
CTTTTATTTCATTCCTTGGAACATTTCGAAGGAAGTGATTCAACTATGGAACAACTTCTGGAAATAAAAGATGTGTCATTCTTAATAGATTTTCCAGATTTTTGTTGTTAGATCGAAACTAGGTTTTTTTTGTGTGGAGTTTATACAAACATCTTTAGTAATAACATGGATTTAAAAACGTCTTTAATACTTCCATGGTAATAAGGAATAGGCGGGTTTATTCATACATGAAAATTTCATGTGTTTTTTATATGCTAAGGTTGTGCTTGACGAATCGAAAGCTTTCCCGAGGCTTGTCTGACAAAGCAACAAGTAATATATGTAAACTGGATTACAATTATTGTAGTTCAATTGTTACTAAGGCACCAGTCACATAGTAGCCCGGAAGCAGCACGATTCAACACGACTCTCTGTTCGGAGGCACTAAACTGTTATCTGATCAAATAGTCGTGTTGAATCGTGCTGCTTCCGGGTTTCCATGTGACTAGGGAATGACCGATTTAAGAAACACCACATTGCTACATTCATTGGTAAGGAATGTGCATCAATTTGAATCTATTTGTAATAAAACTGATTTCTTGAGAAACCAAGAAAAGGTGGACACATCGACCTCCGTTAAATAAATGACTTTCTAACTTTTCATTGTAGGTAACTATTAATAAGTTTATGTTCATCATTCGTTGATAGAAAAATAAAACCTATGTCAAGGACAAGGAGTTCAAGCCCGAGACTTGATCGAGACCAAAAACAAAATAATATTTCAAATTCAATTACAGATGGATTTATCAATCAACATAGATTTGATATTTTTCAGCGTAATAAATATCATACTTATCCTTGTAATATTATCTACATACAATCTTTCTCACTACGAAAAGGTGCAATATTGCAAATGTTTAATGTCCTTTCTCAGCAAACAAAAACAAAGATTTCTCAAAGGGTGTGAAGTACAGAAAAGGGTACAATATTGTACCGTTTGACAGCTTTAAACGGTCAATGTGTTGTGATATGGAGTCATTGTTTGATACATTTTAAAGTCGTCGTCTTTTATGCATAGAAGCATATGGCAAGATAGGATAAGCTAGAACCAAACGATTCAATAGCCTCAAAGGCGCGGGTTCGAATCCTCTGCAGCGCTTTGCATAGTGCAAAATCTTGCCTTTTGTGGTTTCATTTTTCACCAAAAAGGTGCAATATATTTCATCCTAAAAGGTACCTGCTGTGTTACATTTCTTTGCACCCAGTAACTGTGGAATTTTGCAGTTTTATTTTAAGTGTCCACAACTTGCGACCTTTAGGGTTAAGGCCCCAGCACGCCAAACGCAGTATCTTGGTTGTTATTGGCCAGCGCGCTCCTCCGCGCAAAGGATGTTCAACTATTGGCCAATCACAGGGGAGATATCACGTAAATACCGTGCGGTGATGCCGTGCCGTGATTGGTGTGCCTGGACCGTTACACTTACGGGAGCTGGAACTCCATCCATCTGCCTGCCACCATGAGCTGAAACAAATATGGCATCAGCGCCAGCGTCAGCGGCTTGTCGAGCTGCTCGTCCTGTGTCAATTTAGAAACAAAAGAATGGTTGGGAAAAATTTTACCCAACGTTGGGCAACATACTGCCCATGGATGAATGGGTTAAAATCATAATGGGTTAGAATCATAATGCCGCACAACATCTGTAAATCTTTGATATTTGATGGAAGCGAATTCACAATAACTCTATCCGCAACGGGAGTCTACGAATTAATATGACACATTTTGTTGACAATTCTCGCCATTTTCGTGTGTTGACCGATGCAATCGAATTTTTATAGCGCAATATCTCCGTAACTCGTACGTGATTTGATTATTCTTTTGAGAATATTTGGAATCGCACAATGTCTACTTTTATTTCATGCCAAAATGTTCACAAATAATTGTGTTTGTAAAAAAAGAGATATATTGTGCTAAAAATGATCAAGACAAACTATACGAATTATTGTAAACCCATCATATATCCCCTTTCAATTACCTGTGAGAACGCCCTTGCACACGATTGGCAATGACGTCACCTTTCGCAGCCAGCCGATATCGTCCCACGTGATGCTACTATCCATGTCTCGACCAAAGTGGGCAAAGAGCGTTGGGTCTCCTGCTTTCTTGGAAGCTGCTTGGCATTTGGAGGAGTCCATTTCCATATTCACGTACCTGGTATAGAAGCATCAACGAAATGGTTCTTGGCACACATGCTTAAAGGAGTATTTTACCTAGACATTAATGTGTTACTATACAGTGAATAGAGTGAAATGAGATGAACGAACTGTGACCAAAGTGAGCAAAGAGGGTTGGATCTCCAGCTTCCTTAGAAGCTCCTTGGGAACCACCAACGATGTATTTGTCACAAACGTACCCCATGCAGTTTCCAAATACGGTAAAATAGACAAATTACAATCCGCAAAGCTTTATTTACCTAAATGGTATGTGTTGCTTAAAAGTATCAATTGTTCGCAAGTTCCAGTTGATCGGAAGTAGCCAATCAAAATTTCAGTTTCATGCACCTATCGTTAGAAGCGCAAGCATTATGCTAAATGAAAAGTGCTTTTCAATTGGCAACTGATTTCAGGCTAACTTGCAACTTTCTAGAAGCACCCCATATGTTCACCGAAAGTTGCAATTGATCGCAAGTTGCAGTTGATTGGAAGAAGCCAATCAACAACATTGTTTCATGTGCGTCTTGTTAGAAGCGCAAGCATTGTCCAAATGAAAATGTATGTTTCAATTTACAACTGATTTCAGGTTGACTTGCAATCAGTTGCAGCTTTCTAGAAACCCTCGTAACACGATAAAAAATTATTTCTGCAAAATAGAGTGGGTCATGGACAATAGAACCGTACGCCGTGCATTGAACTATGTGGACACAGCAATCACAAGCCGGTTCCGATATGAATAGCATTACAAAGGAGCATTGAATTGGCGTTCGACTTAATTTTATGGAAATAGATGGTATCGTGTTCCCTGAGATTTTACCTATATTCCTCGTGGCGGAAGCTCATGTAATCAGGACCGATGTTATAAGCTTTGAATCCGGTCAAAGGGGAATCCATGGTAAGAACCAAAGCTTTGAAGCCTGCCCTCTCAGCCTCTCGAATCAGGTGGAGCGTCACCTGCCGATCCCGGAAGAAATAGATCTGAAACCAGTGAAGTCCTTCCGGGGCAGCTCGAGCAACGTCGGGGAACTTCTCGTTGGCGAAAGAGCTCAAGACCATGAGGGTTCGAGCCTCCATCGCACCTGTTAGGTGTTTCATTAAAAAATGTTTGGGACTTGTGCTGTTTAGGCCTCAGTCACATAGAAGCCCAGAAGCAACACGATAGAACACGACTGCCTCCGAACAAAGTGTTGAATCGTGTTGCTTCCGAGCTTCTATGTGACTGGGGCATAAGGTTCTAGGTACTATCTGCAATGCCAAAACGAGTCTTCATTGACCACGATGATGGTATTGATATCGTATACTGTATATTATTTAGGCCCCGTTGCAAATTTTTTTTGTTAACTCTTCAACTCCTCAGACAATGTTGCCATTAATGGTATCTACCATGACAACGGTAAGCAACAGCCAATCAGCATCAAGGATTCCACATGATTTGCCATAAATGGTTGTCATAGGTTTAAACGTTATGCAACGGGGCCCTGGGACCTGTATCATAAAACAGATACAATCAATCTTGCGATTAACCCTGTTAACGGCAAATCTTTAGTATATAATTCCCCATAGACTTACGATTGATATCACTCGTACAATTTATTAGACATCGACACCCCCCCCCCCCCGCTCCCCTCCCCAACCCCTATGATTCAAGTGCAATTCTGGCTACGCACCTGAACATGATGAAAATTTAGTTGGTACAGTCTACTGGTTTACGCGATATTCTTTCTTCCGTGAGAGGTCAATAATTTCTGCAATAGTGAATTTGTTAACCCATATTGGGGTTTGGGGAAAATATCATGATTTTAGAGATATTTTTTTTTCATACGGGGAAACATCCTGAATCAGAAATTCTGATCAGAACGTCAGGACTGGCCCCGAATATTGGGACAATATGCCAACGAAATCTGGACAATTGATAGGTATGAATACCAATTTACGCGCATTCATAATGGGGATTTTTTTTTTTTTTTTTTTTTTTGCAGATAAGAGCTAACATCAGTATGCTGTTTAGTAAGCACGTTTTTGTGATAAGGCCCGGGAGCGATCTTGATTGATATAGAATTATTCAACTGCAAATTACAATTGATAAAACCCATATTTCCCATATGAATTAATTGATTGAAAAAGAACACGCCTTAAACCTTTACTGGAAAAAAATGATAACAGAAGCAAACAGATCCATCACTTAATCTGCACCGATTTGACTAATCAGCAATAAAATGAGATATGATAATATTAACCTTTTGCAGTTTCCTTTTCCCCATTCTTGTGAGCGAGTTTGTGAGCTCCGGTCGGTGAGATGCAGATTGGCATACTGATCGGCAGACCGAGAACTGTAGTCGAGAGCTGGATATTAGATACATCTACTAAGAGACGGGGCCGAAATCTATATCTATATTCAAACAAATAGACACGCAGTCACACATTATTATTTTGTTATTGATTTTTTTATAGAAAATGTGAAATCAAGCAGCAATTTGACCTATGTTATCATATTCAGATTGATGAAAAAGCAACAATAAAAAAAGGAAGTAATACAGGCGCTCTCATGATATCTATCAACGTTTTTTATAGCTTTTTGGAGACCTAATTCTTGATTTTAAAGCATAAAATTTTCAAAGCATACAATTTTCACAGCTTAGTTTATCTACAACATCAACCTGTTAGCAGATTAGGTAACATATAGGACCTGGTAGTTTAAAAGTACGAGAAATCAATGTTATACAATGCCTTTTAATCAAGATGGAAGATCGGACAATCTCCTATCTTTTCCTGTCATTAACATCCGGGGAAAAAGTCCATGTAGCCAATGACCATGCTGAAATATTAAAAAATTTTGTACCCCAAATATGCTCTGGTCAGATTGTTTTGTGTCCTAGAGCTTTTAAAATTATTTTCAGGTTAAGAATTCTCAACTGCCAAATCCAGAATGATACTTACAAGCTAAAGTTCAAAATGTGTTCTACATGATAGGCGCACTGCGTAGAAAGAAAACATATTTGGTACACTTTAATTATATCGAATAATGATAGTTGTCATAATAATGAACGGCTTTTATATAGCGCTTATCACCACTTCATGAGAAATCCCTAAGAGCTCTATAATTACAGCATTATTACCCTGGCTTTAGCCCGGCATCCACCATGCAGCGCACTTCGCGTTTCAAGGAATAAATGTTCCTACCAGGTACCCATTTACCTCAGCTGGGTTGAGTGCAGCACAATGTGGCTGAGTTTCTTGCTGAAGGAAATTAGCGTCATGGGGGATTCGAACCTACGACCTTCTGGTTGAAGGCGAGAGGCAGAACCACTACACCACGGGGCCTTAATCCTAATCTTAGTAGTGCCTTCAAAATATCTTCGTTCATTTCTAAGATCAGACTGCTTTAACTTATCTATTTCAAATAGCAAAATTAGAATGCGTGAAAATGTACATAATTCATTGGGGAAAATGTTTAATATTTTATCGTACTTCTAACTAAATGTTAATAATTGAAATATAATGTGTTACGTAATAAATTTGATTGGATTCTACTGAAGAAAGACTAGAAAAACGCAAACAAATGGGTTGCTTCGTACCGAAGAGCTATTAATTTATTGCTAATTAAATGACTCATACTTTGATATCTCAAGACAAAGTGACATGTACAAATTTGTATACAAATTTAATAATGTTTGCATAATGACGAATTATGTATTCAGCTGTTTAGCATATTATTACATTGATTAGTATATAGCCGAGGTGCCAACCGTTCCCGTATAATTATGTTCTATCTAATAAAGGTAGGAGAGTTACACTATTTGGGTAATAAAGTCCAACTTCTGACGAAATGTCAAAATTCACAGTCCATCAAGTTTGACATGTGCAGTTATTCATATTTTTTCTTGACCCAGGATCGTTCATTTTACTATACGGAACCACCCAACCGGGAAGGGGGGGGGGTGATGGGTGGGGAGGGGGCCGTTGCAGTTGCTACTTTTTAGATAGAACATTTAAACCTATGAGAGTGAGAACTACGATCCGCCGTTCCCTCGTTGTTCTACGTAAAAAAGTAGCAACTGCAATGGATATAGTATACTGCAGTCATGATTATAATATGGTTTGAAAGAGGTTCACCGTGGTGAAGAATAATTGAAGAGAGTTGATCAGTTGTCTCACGATATGCAAACGTAGAACGTTAGTATAGTGACGTTTCGGCAGCCGACGTTCTACGTTTGCACAGCGTGAGACAACTAATCAACTCACTTCAATTACATTCATAATAATCAAGCACCAGAAAATTTGAAGGTTAATAGTTATCTTACCTTTTAAAAGCATTTTCACTATCACGAAGTGTTATTCCCTCTCCCGAGCAGAGCGAGTAGTACTTGAAATAGGGCTCCGAGAGATTCCTTTTTGCGATTTCTTCATACTGCTTCACGGTTTTTGGTTCCATATCAAATAAAATGATATTGGTTGCAGACTACCACTGGAATTTGACATACGAACTAATCACTATGTAAGAACAGAGCTTTCGATAGGCTCCTGAACAAATTGTCTGACTCATGCCTAGTTCACAATACGGTCAGCGGCCTGTAACATGAAATATGCCATTAAACTTACAAAAAAAATATTTATCGTAAGTCTATGGCAAAATGTGTACCAAAGAGATGCGATTAATTGCAAGATTTATCGTATCTGTTTTATGTTACAGGCTCCTGATTTAGGGTTTCTGCAAGCACACCTAACCCACATTGCATATAAACACATAAAAGACATTTCGCAAATCCATATTAGAGTAATGCTTGCTCGACTAGAAGTTGTCAGTATAATTCCGTCCAGAAAATATAATTTTACACTATGCTATCTTGCATTTTAATGTTGATTATATGTTTTCAAAAAAGGAGATATTATGCATTATTCAATTCAACTTTAATCTTGAAATACGTCAAAATTTGAAGAACAAAATGGTATGTATGAAAAAAAATGTATCGCATATTGGAGATTGTCCAAAAATATAATCCTACATTGTTTTGATAAAAGAATATTCGGATTTATTTTGCCAAAGCAAACCAGATAAGAGTTAAAACTTGATAACCCAAAACTCTGAAAAAATTCCCTTTCTGTGGTCGGATTCGATAAAACTATTTTATCTCACTTTTTCTCATTAATTTATCTTGAATCGGATGAAACGACCTACGTATCTAAGGTCCAGGTCACATAGTTGCCGGAAGGAGCACGATTCAACACGACTCTTTGTTAATTCACAGTTAACTGCCTAAGAACAAAGAGTCCTGTTGAATCGTGTTGCTTCCAGGGCCCTATGTGACCGGGGCTTAAACACTGTACGAGACCACACGTCTCCTTCCTTCAATGTACCAGGGCATTCAAAGCGAATCCCATGTGAGCTTCGAACCCTCTCTACAATGCCTCGTAACTCGCAGAATCAGCATAATGCATGCAAACATTTCCGACGCAAAACAATATCTATCTGATTTACATAAAATAATGCAGATAGATAGTCTTTGTCGATTTAGTAGTTCCCGATTTGCCCAAGATTTTGGAAGCATCGTATGTTGTTGCGGGCTACGCTTTTCTATATTTGTATTAATGCCTTCATTGATTTTCTATGATCATCGTGGGGTGTCACTAAACTGATCCTCTAATTTCAAGAAGACAGACTTCGGTCGTACGATTTTTGTACGATCAAGATTTCCACAGCACGATAGCTACACGATAATGTTGCGATCTTACGTTTTCATTCCCATGTTTTTTTTTAAATCTCCTGTTGAGCAATACCTCAAGAATAAACGTGAAGTTCGTTCGTTACTTGGTTGAAAACTGCGCTGGGTTTTGTTTCATAAAGCTGATCGTAGAGGTACGCATGACTCTATGCATGACTGGTGATCCCTTTTTAACGATAACCCATGTCGCTGTCTTACACCCGAGAAAGAGTCACCAGTCGTGCGTATCTCTATACAAAAAGCTCAATGAAACACATCCAGAGCGGTGTTTCACCAAGATACGACATTACGAACGACTGACATCAGGTCTTGTGCCGAATACGCCTAAGATTATCAGTCTTTTAGCACAAGAACTTAGACAGTCCTTATTAAAGTCTTTCTTATCTAGGTGAAACATAATTGCCCTGGGAGGTGTTTCACCGAGATAAGAAAGACTTTACGCACGAATTTACGTTCGACTGGTATCCCTTCATGCGGGTAAGCATTCATAATATTACGCGCATTCAGCGCAAGAAGGGATACCAGTCGAACGTAAAGTTGTGCGTAGAGTCTTTCTTTCCTGGTCTCGGTTTCATTTCGGTTACATTGCCGTGAATGTTAGATTCCAATAAAATCTACTCTGCAAAGTACAAAGTTCTGTGATCATAATTATTTAGGAAGTTTTTCACAAATTTGGAGGAAACGTTTTTCATTGTATTGAGCATAATGAAGGAATGTGAATTTCTTCCAGAGCACAATATGGATATATTATCTTCGTTTTATCCTCCTTCAGAGGTATTTATTTTGTATATGTACTTGTGCAATAACATAAAATTCAGCTGGGATCATGACCTCGGATATTCACAGCGGATTATTTGTTTTCCTTTTTTGCGTGCACACTGACTTTTTTTTTCGTTTCGTTTTTCATGATGTCAATTTAAAGGTTGCATCATTTTTCGACCTGTTTATTTACTGCATTTACAAACTGAACACTCTAGAAAATTGCAGTTTTTCACCCTTGTGGCGAAAGAATAGCACCCTTTGGTTAGAGATATGCGCAAAGGGGTGCTTATATTACCTTATGGTACATGTGCACCCTAAAATGTTTCTCCATTGTAACAGAGGCTGCATCCCAAGAGAGCAAATCTGCACCATATATTTTTTGTGTGTATGCGACATTTTATGAGTAAAATGTGATTTGAGAATGTGATTGCAACGATTTGTGATTTATAAATGTTTCGAGCATTTGCGTATACTTGCTGGAATCGAAAAATTCCATCAGGTATTCCCAGTACACTGATATATTTCACTGCATTGTGATACTATGTAATACAAAGATATTTCTTTAACCCTAGAAAGCCAATAGGCGGGTTTACTTATATATATTCAAATTTATGTGATTTTTAGCTTATCTTGTCCATTTTTTAGTGCGGAGTGCCTACAAGACTTTGGTTCCAATTTTTTTGAATACGTCTTCAGCCGCCATTTTGAATTTCAAAATGGCCACCATAGAATATAGCAAATTGTAACACCTGGGAGCACCCTTTTGGGGACAATGTTATTTTTCCCCCGTAAGGTGCAATATTTCTCTTTTACATTAGTGTGCAATATTTTATTCTGCAAAATTGCGGCAGATTTGCGGTTCAAACCAACCCACGCCATGAGGGATCAGTTCCTTGCATGTCTTATGGTTTACCGACTGAGCTGTGAATACTCGTTAGTCCCTGTCGGATACGTTGACATATTGGGTGACTTAAAGTACGGTCTTCGGTGTTGGCAGGTTGATGTTGGTGTTGAGAGAGCAAAACGGTCCGTGAACCGAGCTCCAACACCATTGGTAAATTTACAGAATTGATACAGAAACGACCGGAAATACGTCAGAATCTTGCGAGGTCTACCCCAAACACCGACAGACTTCCAATTTGGTGTTGAGGCTGGTGTTGGTTTTGCTGCAACACCAACACCAGCATTCAACACCATACTTGAAGTCACCCATTGTCACGAGAAATGGATTGTAACCGTTCGCGTATTATAAGGATAAAATGTTTGATTTGTTATAAATCCATCCATCCATCGACCGAAAGCTGCGAGCAACTCAGTCAGTAAATTGTTAAACAATTTGGAATGAAGCGTTCCTTCATGGCGAGAGTTAGAACCTCACGAGTCCCGCATTCATTTAAAAGGGATATCACCCTGACATTGATGTGTCGTGAGTAATTAGGGAAAAATAAGATGAACAAACTGAAAAAAATGATGAACATTTGGTAATCCGCTCAAAAGTTATGAATTTTCAAAGTTCGCATTTCCCCTCTAACTGGCAACTTTGGCATGTGATGTCAAACATGGAGACCTCCTCGTCAACTTCGTACATGGATTTATTAAAAGTGGATGCTCATCATTTTTTTCAATTGAGGAATCACCGCCATTCTTTCTGGAATGTCTACAAAATTGATACGTCCATATCATACTTGAACAAAGAGTAAAATTATTGTCTACTTGTCTACAAAAAGAGGAAACGGTGAAATTACGTGTATAGACTGAGTGAATGGAGATTTTGTGCTTGAATTCATGCACTACTTTGCATTCTAAAAAGGTCTAAATGCGGATTCACACCTTTTCAATTTTAGCCTGCGTCGGCCTAGCGTTTTTGAAAATTAAAAACGCTCCGCGCACGCACAGGATATGCTGATCAGATGGCGGACCGACGTTCAGCTTGCGCTCAAGGAGCGCAAGCCGAACGTCAGTCAACCTTATGACCTGCGTCTTTAGGGGCGCGTTTGTAATAGTAAAAAACGATGCGCCGACGCAGGCTTAAAAAAAGGGAAAATAAAGGGCATGAATTAATTTTAGATATTCAACTCGCGTTTGATTTCGACTTCTAACCGGCTATGTCTGGAAAAGAACAGTTTAAAGCAAATATGACTCCTTGAAGAAAAATAATGTAAGCAAAGTTCACTACACACAAATATGTAAAGTGCTGTTTATTGGTACATTTCATACATGTCATAACATATACTCGTCACAAACATTTGTTCACACCCATCATCATTCGTGAACCGTTTGAAAAAAAAGAGGTAATGAAATAAACGTACATTATTCTATTCGGGAAATTTGATTAATTAGTCATATAAAATGAACTAGTTTTCCATTATAATGCTTTTCATAAGCACTGAGCACACAAAATATGATTACCTACTCAATGAACACATACAACATTCCTTCAAAGATCGAGACACTTCATGTGGCTCTTATTCTTTTATCGCCTGAATGTGTTTTTCATTGTTATGGATTTAAAAGGGTATTTGATGTCAACAAAATATAATTGGTATATTACATGAGTACATAGAATTAACCCTAAACGACTTTATCCTACATGATATGGATTAAAGGAGTTAAAAGAAAATAGACGGCTGGTTCGTGGTCAACCCATGAAGAGTAAGTCTAACTTTTAAAGTCGCCATCGTTTACATGGGAGCGTAATCCCATATCACGGGCTCGAATCCTTTTTGCATGCCGCATAGTCTGAATCATACCTTTGTGGTTCGATTTTTTCTACCCAAAGGGTGAAATATCGGACTCGAAAAAAGTATTTCAGTGTTGCATTTGTTTGCGCCTTTAAGGTGCAATGCTGCGCCATTATTCCTAAGCATGTAGCAGTAGTATAAGCAGTAGTAATAGTAATAGTAGCAGCTGTAGTAGTAGTAGTAGTAGTAGTAGTAGTAGTAGTAGTAGTAGTAGTAGTAGTAGTAGTAGTAGCAGCAGCAGCAGTAGTAGTAGTAGTAGTAGTAGTCCATTTGGCGGTGGTGTTGTCGTGGAAGTCGCAGTTATAGTACCAGCCGTAGAAGTAGTAAAATTGGATGGAAGTTACATGGTATTTTGAAGTAGTTTTAGAACTATTAATTATAGCAGCGTGACTAGCGTGAGCAAGGTGGTGGTGGTGGTGGTTCAGAGTTTACCGTTATAGCAATGGAAGTAGTAGTAGTAGTATAGGAGGAGGAGGAGGAGGAGGAGGAGGAGAAGGAGGAGGAGGAGGAGGAGGAGGAGGAGGAGGAGGAGAAGGAGGAGGAGGGGGAGGAGGAGGGGGAGGAGGAGGAGAAGGAGGAGGAGGGGGAGGAGGAGGAGAAGGAGGAGGAGAAGGAGTAGTATTTCATGTATTTGCAGTATTATGTATTAGTGTGGAGGCGTCGTGGTGTGGTGGTTCTGTCTCTCGCTTTTCAACCCGCGGGTCGTAGGTTCAGCAAGAATTGTATCCACATTGTGCTGCACTCAACCCAGGTGACTTAAATGAATAACGACAGGAATTTATTCCTTTACATGCAACAGCGCCTACTTGGTAGCTACGTATGTTACATCAGGGTAATATTATTAGATAATTTGTACCGTGCCTCTGAATAGGTGAGTAGAGAGATGGCGGGTCTAAATGCTATATATTGTTAATATTGTTAACATCATCATTTTAGTAGTAATCGTTCCCACCCATGGCGTTAATTTAATTCATCAAGAAATTTATCCACAGTGTGCTGCACTCAGCCCCGGTGAAAATGGATGCCATGAAAGGAATTTATTCCTCGGAATGCTTGCCACTTTGTTTAAGTATTTAAAGATTCATAACTTTCTTATTAGTTGTCTCATTTTTTTCAAACTTTGTTTTCCTTTTGTTCACCTGACTTTTCTTCTCCTGTTTGACAAATACTTTTTTGGTAGACTATCCTTTTAAAGCCCAAGTATAGTTTTGGTAAAAGCGAATATTTTTATCACCAAATTTTGTCTTCAAATCTACTTAAAAAGAAAAATGATATCATGAACATGTTTTACAAAAAATTGTACGAAAAATTAACAAGTTTTGGAAAAGTTATAACCTAAAGTGTGCAAAATATTTTAGCGTCGTAGCCCCCGACGCGAATTCAATATTTTCTTTTTTGATAAAGGACAGCTTCTCATGAACAGAATTGGATAAAAATTTCAGAATTTATTCTTTATGTATTCCTTTTTAGCATGCTTTAATAAAATCTTGGAAATAATTTTCTATATGCCCGATAAGAAGCAAAATATTGTTATAACCAAGAGAGGGCGCTAAATACGATTTAACGGTCAAATTCAAATTTTCAAGAGAATTCGCTCGTAGAAAAATATGCTATGATCTTGAAATGTGTATAGAAACTATATGTCATGGTATATATATCCCCAAAATTCACATTTCTTTAATCTTTACCAAAACTATACATGGGCTTTAAGGCGTTGCATTGTACCAGTGGCTATACCCTAGAAGTAGAAATCGTAGTAGTAGTAGTGGTGGTAGTTGTAGTAGTATAAGTGGGATTAGTAGTAGTAGTGGTAGTAGTAGTAGTAGTAGTAGTAGTAGTAGTAGTAGTAGTAGTAGTAGTAGTAGCAGAAGAAGTAGCCGTATTAAATAATGTAGTATTCGTGGAAAAAGTATATATTTATATATATCATGATACATTTGAGTGGTGGCAAGCAATAGTTGACGTTGGCAACAGAGGTAGAAACTGTAAGTTGTTGAATTGTATAAAAAGTAGGTCTAACAATAATTGTTGTTCTTGTTGGAGTATGCTAATATTCGCGAATTAAATCAGGAGTCGAGATAAGAGTATTCTTAATAGTCATATCCATGCACTCGCCATGGAGCTATAGGTTCCGGGTAGGTCTGGAGGAAGGGGTGCAAGTTTTAGGTAAACATGGTTTCATAATTCATTTTTTTATTCTTTTGTTGTGTTTTTCCTTTTCATGTATTTATCTATTTTATCAATTTATATTTTTGACTGTTAACTCCTTTACGGCTGATTCACACCTTTGCGTTTTTAGCCCGCGTCGGCCCAGCGTTTTTGAAAATTAAAAACGCTCCCTTGACGCACAAAGATACGAATGAATGAGGTTCGTCGTACGCTCCTTGAACGCAAGCCGAACGTCAGTCCAACGTGTGATCCGTAGTAGTAATAGTATTAGCAGCAATAGTGATAGTAGTAGTAGTAGTAGTAATAATATTAGTAGTAGGAGTAGCAGTAGTAGTAATAGGAGGAGTAGTAGTAGAGGTAATGATGGGAGTGAGAGTTGAAGTTGCATCAGTGTCACTAGTTGTGGTATAAGAAGTGGAAGTAATGGCAGTAGTGTATGCAGCATATGTGCAAATTTGCGCCTCTTTTTTCAGAGTGTACGGCACCAGCTAACCCTACAGTCCATCAAGAATTATTCCGTAAAAGCTTACTCTCATAGACTGAAGGCCGGCTCATACCCTTCGTTTAAGCCTGCGCCTGCCCAGCGTATTAAGAAATTAATAATTCCCCCTGGACGCAAAAAGACGGAGGTCATAGTTACGGTGGACTGACGTTCGGCTCGCACCCGACGAGCGTACGACGAGCGTCAGTACACCGTATGATCCGCTAATGTTGTGCGTCCAGGGATCGTTTTTTTATTTCCAAACATGCTGGACCGACGCAGGCTTAAAACGCAAATGTGTGAATCGTCCTATACATTCCTTAATAGTTTAAAATTGAGATCTTCTTAACGTTGCAAAATTTTCCAAATTATATGTAATCTTTAAGCCCCGGTCATCTAGAATTTAAATACGGTATGAAAAATCACAAGATGATATTTGCAAAGATCATGGAGTGAGACATTTTTCAGTTACTTCTATTAGCATGCTCTTTATCATGTTTATATATACCAAAACAGATTTTAAAAATTTCGATAGGACCAAATGTTGTATAAGAGATTGTTAAGCCCCGGTCACATAGGGCCTCGGAAGTAACACGATTTAATACAATTCTTTGTTCTGAAGCAGTTAACTGTGGATTAACAAAGAGTCGTCACTGGTCGTGTTGAATCGTGTTGCTTCTGGGCCTCTATGTGACCGGGGCCGTACACATTTGCCTGTGACACAAAGCAAAACTTTATATTGATTTAGATAACTATAAAACAAAAATAACAAGATAATAGAATATAGAGGTTACTGAAAAAGGGGTGAGTTGAAGATTTGTCCATATAAACAAATTAGGCGACTCATGGCGTACATATTCATTAATGAATGATAAACGCCTGAATTGAAATCCAAATTTACTTAGTTAGGTAATGCTGACAAACGAGGGCAGCAGACTACAGACTGCCGTGTACCACTGAGTTAAAACTTCCGACTTTGTGGAGCGAAGGGCTCAGGTTAAGGCCAACTCACACCTTTGCGTTTTTAGCCTGCGTCAGTCCAGCGGTATTTTTTTAAATCAAAAACGCTCCTCGGGCACACAGTATACGCTGATCAGACGGTGGAGTGACGCTCAGCTTGCGCTCAAGGAGCGTATGCCGAACGTCAGTCCATCGTATGACCTGCGTCTTTGTGCGTCTAGGGAACGTTTTTAGTTGTCAAAACGCTGGACCGACGCAGGCTAAAAATGCAAAGGTGTGCGTTGGCCTTTACATGTCTCCCAATAGGGCAAAGAAAATGTTTGGATGCCCAAAACCGACTTTTCACTTAAAAAATCACAGAAATATGAAAGGACACATGTTAAATATTTAAATTAAACCCTGAAATGTCATTTTCAGACGTTTTAGGTCTTTTTACTCCATTCGTGAATTTTATTTTCTGCATGAAATATGTTTGAGAAAAAAAACACCGACACAATGTTTAAGGAAGATTATTCTTGGGCATTCAAACTTGTTACATTGATGTGCTGTCAGTCAATGGCGAAGAGTTTTTTAAAGTTATAATTTCCACCTTTGGTGAGTATCCTTGAATTGGCAATTTGAGCGTCATCTGTAGTGGCATTATAAACAATTCCCCATTAACTTTATACACAAATGCCTTTATAAACAAAAATCTTTGGCTCTTTCAGTTAGATATGACAAAGCCACATAAATTTTGCAAGCATTTGAAACTGAATGATGGTGATTCCCCATTTGAAATCTGATATTGATCAATTCTTGAGAAATAATGTACAACATGCTTCAAAGTTCTCCATGTGCGACATCACAGATTATGCCAGAGTCGCTTATCAAAGGTCGACTTACAAATTTGTGTTTTTATCCTGCGTTTTCCCAGCGTTTTTGGAAATTAAAAACGATCCCTTGAAGAACAAATACGCAGGTCACACGATGGACTGGCGCTCCTCGTACGTTAGTCTAGCGCAAGCCGAACGTCAGTCCACCATCTGATCTGCGAATGCTGTGCGTCCAGGGAGCACAGGCTGAAAGCGCAAAGGTGTGAGTCGGCATTTAAGGATGCCCATAAAAGGTGGAAATGAAAACTTTGGAAATTGACTACCCGACTTTGCTCAAATTTCTACAGTGCGTTCATATTATTTCTATTCATTTATTGATGGCACATCAATGTCTGCACACAAAAAACAAGAACTCACATATTTGAGTAATGTGACACTATAATGACACACAGTTGAGTATTTTCATTGATATACAAACCGGTGTGTCATTATAGTGTCACTTTTTGCGACTTTACTCAGATCCATGAGTTCTTGTTTTTTGTGTGTGGGTGAAGTTCCCCTTTAAACCAATATGGGTACATGACACTAATTGCTTCTCTGCCACGTATGAATCGATCACCCGTCTGGTCTCTAGGGCAAGAAAGGGGGACTTTAACAAAACGCAAATTAAAGGACAATGGTGTATAATTGATTAAATACAGCTCACAGATAAATTCATAAGATGCTTCCGATTCTAAACGATAAATTACACATTTAACTGAAAAAAATGTCCTACATGTTAAACCCCACTCACATAGAACCCCGAAGCAACACGACCCAACACGACTCTTTGTTTGGAGGCAGTTAACTGTAAATTTAACAAATAGTCGTGTTCAATCGTGTTGCTTACGGGCTTATATGTCACTGGCGCTTTAGTATAGACAAAAATGGAAGAACCGTTGGGTGAGTATTTCAAACCTAGCTTTAAATCATCATATTAAATGCTCTACTATACTTTTTGGCGAAATTTTGGTATATATAATTTTTCCAAATTTTCTTTGTGTATGGTAACGTTTATGACTTTCCTTCTTTCCATTTTCGGGCAATTAATCGTAACAAAAATTCTGCTTCTTAAATCTCTAAGATCGACAGGGACATGTATTCACTAACTAAGTGAGTTAGAATATAACGATTTCTTATATTTCTATTTAAGTTCCTTCGTGTTTAAAATCAAATCATATACTTTCACCAAGAAAACCTCTTCGAATTCATGGTAGAAAGAGAATTATAACAATATGCAGGGTGTATTTTCATATACGTAACAAAGACACACTTTACACTGAATAGAAAAGAAACAGAAAATAAGAGCACCCAGTTACACATTGTACAAGATTATTGTTGAAAAAGTGCTACAGCCTCCTACCAGTCCTTTCATTCCTTCTTGCACTATACTCCAATATTCTGTATATGGTCTCTTTTATAGCTTCGGCTGTAAATGCGTCTAATTCAGTCACTGCGGAACTCCGCCGTATACGATCAAGCGCGTCTAGCGCGGAATGGATTTCGTCTGATTTGTGAAAGCTTTTGGATTGTGCGCTGGCGAGTCGGTTCCAATGTCGCATTTGATCCGACGTGGCTGTTGATGAAGACGATGACGACGACGACGATGACGATGAGGATGATGATGACGCTGAAGATGGCGGTGACGAAAAATAAGCAGGCACAAATCGGGTTGAGACCATTCCTGGCATATTATCGGAGAGGATCTGATTGAAGAGTGGAGCTAGGGGTTCATCTAACATTAGAGGGGATAATGATTGTTTCATCATCGTTTCATCCCAATCTCGTTTTCCAAATTTAGGCGGGTCGCCCAGAGGTCTTCTTCCTAATCCTGAAAAGATACAGAATAAAAAAGAGGAAGTATTACTGAAAACGTTCATTCGTCCTTGTTTTCATGAAGTGATGGGATCCAAAGAGTACCGTTGCATGAATACAAAGAAATCCCGACATAGCGCCAATAGGCGGGTTTACTTATATATTCAAATGTATGTCCTTTTCTTGCCACTGAACGTAGTTATGTGGTATTCCTTAAACCAATACTTGGAATCAATTTGCATACATTACTTGTTGCTATGTCGAGCAAGCCTCGGGCAAGCATTAGGGTCGTCAAGAACAACCTTGTGTTTAATGTATGCATAAAATTTGCATCTATTAGTAAACACGCCTATTCAACGGGCATCCTATCGAACAACGCGTTATTTTCATTGCATGACATGTTTCAATGGATACGTTACCCTACGGCTCCTGTAACTTCTTGAAAACACGGATGATTTATTATGAGAATGATCATACTTTTTATAATTATTCAGTTAAATTTATTCGAATATATTTATACAGGTACAAAAGATCAGCAATCCCCTGTTCTATATCAATGCCCTGATAGTACGTTGTCTTCTTGCTTTTTAAAGCAGATCTGTATTCTCCATTCTGTTATTTCTTTTTCTGCTATGTAAGCGCATAGGGATATGCCATGGCTATGTGTTATGTGTTATGCGCTATATAAGAACTGAATATCATTATTCAGTTTGAATTGAATGATGAAAAAAAAGAATAAAAGAAATTGAATATTTAGATTAAATTCTTATTATGGTTGCTTTTCGCTTTGATGGATGTAGATTGTCATTTTACTAATAAGATCATTACAGGCATATATCAATAAGATGACAATATCACTGCAGCATAAACATATAAAAATGACTCCTTTTATATGAACTTTGGGAATAGTTATCATTGTATAGATAATTATGAGCATATATAGAAAGATCTCCTTTGATTTGAACCTTTCCAATAGCTTACTGTTGTACTCATAATCATAAGCATATGGCATTTAAGGAGTACAGATTTTTGCCATGATGATATCCGCATTGAATTTTTGATTGAAAATAGTCTCAACTTTATTTCGACGGATATCTTTGTCAACTGTGCTGATATCTCAGTTGTTTTAATTTTACATAATTATTTGACTATTTTATCTATTTATTGCTGTATATGATTCAATTATCTGTTGTGTATACACCATTTGCGTGGGACCTAAACCCATGAATAATTCGGAAAACACGAAGAAAAAAGACGGAACCCGGTAATCTGCAAAGTATGAGGATTTATTTTATATCCATTCGTGTGGGGTTTTTTTTTCAACCCAATATGAGTACTATTTTAGTATAAACAGAACGATCGCAATCCAATATGTTAATTCGTGTATTGCTGAGTAGTGATAGTAAAAGAAAAATGATAGATTAGCAGATGCATTGAATAAACAAGCAGGTAAGTTTTTTTTAGATAACATGATTTCTAATCTGAATTTAAAATTATGAAATTATCGGTCCCATGTTATTGTTTTGAAACATCTATTCATAATTTGACATTACTCCTCTGAATTTTAGTATGTTTGTTCTTATGCTTGTTTAAATGCAAAAAAAAGATGTAAAACTGACGGTAAAAATTGCTGGAACAAATATGATGTGGAAGAAAATTTGCCTCGGTTGCGAAAATGGCTATTTTGTGCGTTTCTTTTACTTTGAGCCTCGTTTATTTTACATTAAATCTTCAAATCTTAAGCCCTGGTCACATAGGGCCCCGAAAGCAACACGATTCACCCCGACTCTTTGTTCTGAGGCAATTAACTGTGAATTAACAGAGAGTCGGGGTGAATCGTGTTGCTTCCGGGGTCCTATGTGACCGGGGCATTAGCTATCTGAAGACCTAAATTTCATACAGGGAATTATCTTAATCGGGTCAAAACGCTGCAGTTTTTACTGCCCAAAGTGCAAAATGGATGTATGTAATCAGGATTAATTACTTTTCTATGATTGGATAACAACCCACACTGACAGCATATGGCTACTGAGCTCTGTGATTGGTCAGGTGAGAGCACATCACACACAGCTGCTGTGTTGACGTACACGCTCACCATGCGGGTCTGCTTCAAATTTCCCGCGCAGTCTGCCTATTCAGCCAATCAGAAAATAGAATTGACAGTTTTCTTAAAATCAGGGGCCCGCATTCCGATAGCGAGGTTTAAGTTAACCCTGGTCTAAATCTGTGGTTTAAGTATGGGTAGCCAAAAGTGCCAAACATTTATTTACAATGAATAATTCTTATGTTAACTGCTCTCTTTTCCCATACTCTAATAATGTATAAAACTATTGAAGTTTTTATTCCGAGACAGTTTAAAAAAATATGATTGCCAAATGTGCTGGTTAATTAAACATCGACTATCAATAGATTCAAGCCTCTTTTGGCTCTCCATACTTAAACCACAGACTTACACCAGGGTTAACTTAAACCTCGCTACCAGAATACGGGCCAGGAAGTTACGTTCTGTTCCTTGCTCGGAAAAGGTGTGTTCTTGACGCGATTAGAATGCACCCCCATATCAAGAATGTTATTTTCAGTAACTACACCCTTTCATCTTGTTTATGTACTCACAAATTCCCAAATGAGTGATCCCTGTTATTAGCGAGATGTAATGTAATGTTACAGCATACCTTATATTTCCCTCCCATCAGGTAAATGTAGAAATTAAGCTGATTGGAATTTACTTGAGGAGAATTAAACTACTTCTAGTATATTATAATGAACAGTGACATCCTTCCTTCTCCAGCGCTAAACAAATAAAGTTTAAGAGCCTGCCAAAGTGGAAAGGCTGGTCAAGATAATGTATTTTTAGGGCTCATTAGCAAACTTTCTCTTTCAAACTGTTACCACGCGTAATTCATCTTGAAAAGGATCGCATTAAAGGATTTAAAATAATCTACATAGACTTTTTCTTAATTTGGAGACGTTACTTGTGTTACAAAATACTGAATAATGATTTTGTGGCAAAACGTATTGAATAACGCGAGCCCTAATGGGTTTCTGAGGCACAACAAGATTTTGATAGTTAGTAGTATGCATAAAACCTAACTCCTTAAACATGACATAAAATGAGGTGTTAGTTTCCCAATTATTAAGTTCAATTTGCATTTTAGAACTCCCCTCGTTTATGCACTTAATGAATTTACCGAAATGAGCAATCAAGTTGTCATTATCAAGCTTCATGATGTGAATAAACTGATCTTTTGGGGTTAGGTTTAAGAAATTATTATCATTTTTGCTTATGTTTTCGAACAATGTGAGTCTTTCCTTTGTGTATCTTGCGCATTCTAGTATTATATGAATTTCGTCGCCGACCTTTCCCATTTCACATATGTCCTCAACTTGTTTTGCTCATTTCCGTATAAACAGTCACTAGACATGCTAGACAAATCCATTAAAAATTGGTTGTTATAAACTTCTATTATCTTTTCTTCCACCTCTTCTCCAACCATCTTATCACTGTATGTTATTACATCTATATCTAGACATTCATTTTCATCGTCTACAAATGCATTTGTATGCTGAAACATTTGTTGTAAGTTTGCTAACCAGCAGTTAGAGTTGTTTTCGGCCATTTTCCTATTTTCTTGGAAAGCATGATATAATATTGAATTGTTATCTATTTTTCTCATTCGTGCATAATATTTTCCCAAATTTCGACAAATTTGTGTTATCAGCGGGTATACCCCTACTTCGGCTAGGATTGCCATAAGACTACTCTTCTTATTTACTCCTAGTATATATCTTAGCCATTGGAATCTAACATTCTCGATTTCATTCCTCATGTAACAGCGAAACAGTGGGAAGGTCTCATAAAATGAAACTGCGTTTGCAATATCTTGCGAAATAGACCACTTTCGTAATGTATTCAGATCCATTCACATTTGCCCTCAGACAAAGATGTATTAAGCTGTCAAAATGTATTAAGAGCACAACAGTCAGAATGCGCTACTTGCATACATTAAGCCCCGGTCACATAGGGCCCCAGAAGCAACACGATCCAACACGACTCTTTGTTCTGAGGCAGTTAACTGTGAATTAACAAAGAGTCGGGGTGAATCGTGTTGCTTTCAGAGTCCTATATATGATCAGGGCTTTAACGTTACTAGGTTGGACAAGCATTGTAGCAAGACCAACCTAGCAACAAACATTACATGCTTTCTACATTCCTTCTATTGAACGGCGATTATTCTATATCAGGTGAACAAATAGTTTGTAATTGTGCGTTTGACAAAGGACCGTGCGTAACGTTTGAATTCATTACGAAAGTGGCCTCTGGAGGGACACGGCACACTGAACCATGACCAGTTCACGGAAGACATCGCTAAAGCCCCGGTCACGTAGGACCCCGGAAAGCAACACGATCCAACACGACTCTTTGTTCTGAGGCAGTTAACTGTGAATTAACAAAGAGTCGGGGTGAATCGTGTTGCTTCCGGGGTCCTATGTGCAGAGATGCTAATCGTTCCGGAATATACATGGGTTGTATTTACATGTAAATTCAAGACTTTACTAATGAGTGAATAAAGTCAAGAGGGGGACAGTGAAGGAAGTCATTAGCATCAAGAACAAAGGCTTGTATATTCTAATCTGTTACAGGTATGGGACTGGTCCACTCATGGGATTATGCAACTTTATGGCTCAGTGCGCAGTGTCCGGCCCTCGCAATAAAAGGCCGCTGAACTTTCCCGGGAACACATTTGCCGCGATCAAGATGGCAGTTTGCTTTGGCCCCATTCCCATAGAAGCCCGGAAGCAACACGACTATTGTGTTCAGCATACACCTCAGCTCAAAGTAAGTTCATTTGCAGTTTCCCGATTCAGTGACTTTGGCATTATCTTCTTGTGTCACCTCTCCATTCACTGCCGCATGTTCCGTCGTTGCTGGCGAAAGATAGTCTCTCGCATTGACTTTGTACACAAAATCTACGCACAGACAGCGACACGAAAGGATGGTGGTGACAGATAACACGATTTGGTCGTGACTTTAATCATTGGTAGATGTATGGTACTCCTAAACTTAGACGTGTATGGATTTGCTGACATGTCGCGTTTTACACCGGTTTACTTTTAATCCGGTTTGCATACGTTACTTGTTGATATGTCGGGCGAGCCTCACGCATACTGTCGTGTTCTCAAGGGCAACGTGTGTTTATGATGAACGCATAAAACTTGTCCCTGTTAGTAAACCCGCATTCTTTGAAGTCTACAAGCACATACCCTAGGATTTCGGTGTGAGCATGCGCAGAGCGTGATACAGGGTATGGATTGTGTGAAAGAACAATGCTATGTGTGATGTAGTCACATCGTGCATACCCTGTATAACGCTCTGCACATGCACACACCGAAAGCCTAGGGTATGTGCTTGCAGACTAATCCTGATCNCTTTATCATGTTTATATATACCAAAACAGATTTTAAAAATTTCGATAGGACCAAATGTTGTATAAGAGATTGTTAAGCCCCGGTCACATAGGGCCCCAGAAGCAACACGATTCAACACGACTCTTTGTTCTGAGGCAGTTAACTGTGAATTAACAAAGAGGCGGGGTGAATCGTGTTGCTTTCAGGGTCCTATATATGACCAGGGCTTTAACGTTACTAGGTTGGACAAGCATTGTAGCAAGACCAACCTAGCAACAAACATTACATGCTTTCTACATTCCATCTATTGAAAGGCGATTATTCTATATTTCAGCATAGTTCAGTTTCAGTTTCCGATTCAGTGACTTTAATCATAGGCAGATGTATGATACTCCTAAACTTAGGGGGTGTTGTTGAAAATTTGCAATTGATCGCAAGTTGCAGTTGTTCGGAACGTGTGAATCAAAGTCGTTGTTTCATGCGCGTCTTGTTAAATGCGCATACTGTGCGCGAATGAAAATGCACTTTACAATTTGCAAATAGTTGCAGTTGACTTGCAGTTGATTTTGAGCAACACCCTGTTAGACATATGGCGTTGCTGACATGTCGCGTTAGACCGGTTACATCCAAGTTTATGCAACTTAATTGCCAACTATCGCAGTCACATGATGTTCCTTAAGCCGATTAGTAACCACCCCTGGTAACAATAGAATTACAAAACTTTGAGTCCAGTTTGCATACGTTACTTGTTGATATATGGGTCAAGCCTCAAGCGTGCTGTCGCCTCCTCAAGAGCAACGTTTGTGTATGATTAACGCATAAAACTTGTCCTTGTTTAATTCTGATCTAGTCTGCAAGCACATACCCTTGGTTTTCGGTATGTGAATGCGCAGAGCGTGATACAGGGTACGCATTGTGTGACTACATCACAGACAGCATTGTTCTTTCCCACCAAAGATCAAAATCTTTGTTTCGTGCGTGTCTTGCTAGGAACGAAAAAAAGTCTGCGGGTTTAAACTTTCAACTGATTCAAAGCTGATTTGCTGTTGATTTGCAATTGATTGCCCATTTCTAGCAGCATCCCATTAAGCCCTGGTCACATAGAGCCCCGGAAGCAACACGATTCAACACGACTCTTTGTTCAGAGGCAGTAATTAACTGTGAATTAACACAGAGGCGTGTTGAATCGTGTTGCTTCCGTGATCATAATGTGAACGACTCTAAGTTCGACTGGTATCAGTTATTGCGCTGAATGCGCATAATAGTGTGAACCGTTACCGCCAAGAAGGATACCAGTTGATCTCAAAGTCGTTCTTAAAGTCTTTCTTGTCTCGGTGAAACACCTCCCAGGGCTTTAGATCAGCCTCCCAGTAGGATACTTACGCATATTGTTTCGTGGATTGGATGAACCCCGACTCTCGTGGCGCCCTTCACAAGCTTCCTTTAACCACCGGGGTAGCAAGCGCATGGCGCATAACTGCGGCAGATCATCCTGATGACTACGAGACACGGCCAGAAAGACAAGTAGGAGAAGGAGATACAGAACCGTGGCCCTATGGGCGGGGAAGGGTATCTGTAAAAGACAAAAAAGGAAGGAAGGATATGTGTTAAATATCAAATGCTGGAATAGGGTTTACTGATATATATTCAAATTTATGTGATTTTCTTGCCACTGAACGTAATTACGTGGTATTCCTTAAACCGTTTGATTACAATAATACTACAATAATTGGAATCCAGTTTTCATACATTACTTGTTGCTATGTCGGGCAAGCTTTAGGGTTCTCAAGAACAACCTTTGTGTTAAAGGTATGCATACAATTTGCAGCTAATAGTACACCCGCCTATTTACTGAAAAAAAATCAGATTGTAAGGAACACTATAGAATCTATTTCCGCAAAATTAACTCGAACACAAATTCAATGCTCCTAATTGTCTGTTTGTTATGCTATTGAAATCGGTACCGGCTTGCGATTGTGATGTCTGAACAGTTCAAAACATGACGTATGGATCTATTGTCCCATGACACACCTAATTATTCGAAAGCGTTTTTATATTCTGTTGATATGAAGCTGCCAAATAAATTTCAAAATAATTGAAAAGTATGATCTGTAGTCGGAAATGGAATGATGCCCTGGTTGAAAAACAAACAGGAAAAGAGGAAAGTTGCCCGATCGACCATAAAAGGTGTCTCTGAAAGACAAAACAAATACAATTTAAAGAAAAAACTATATTGAATCTTACGATTCACTCCTAGATAGATATAGCCAGAACGAGAAGCAGAAATAACATAAATATAAAAACTCTCAAAAATTACATACTCTTTGAAAAGCACTGCTACACTCAATATAAAGAAGGATGGGTTAAAGTTTACTCAATATTGGGTAAAAAGAGAACATGCATGTCAGATGAGTAATATTAAACTCAGTTATCATTTAACTTTGTATAAATTATTTGGATTTACAGTTCAATGTGTTTTTACTCTAGTTATAAATATGATGATAAACTATTATCATTTTATTGGTATAATTATCATTACCATTATTACTAATAGCAATAAAGATCATCTCCATCTGTAGTTGTTTTTAAAACAAAGTTGAAAACTCATTTATTTTTCTTGAAGCATTTCAATAATATATTGTACCTTTAAGCATTATTTTAGTGACAATATTCACAGACCCTAACATAACAGCGCACTAGAGTATATACATATAGTGACTGCGCTATATTATTATTATTATTATTATACTATTATCATTTTATTATCATAGTAGTATTATCATCATTGCTGTTGTTATCATTATGCTTATTTAGTTCCTCCTTCCAAAATGATATAACAATCATTGGAATTTTATCATTTTATGAAAGGCAGACGTATGGGATATTTCAAAGTGACTTTGATGTAAACATGAGAGTCGCTCTTGGGATATTTTGAGATCGTTTATCATTCATTATTCAAGCTATTTATAGCAGACCGCAACATCTCTTCCAAATCTTTTCCCGGTCTGGTTACGGATGCAAGTTCAATGATTTCAAAAGCGGGAAAATAGATTTACAACCGAGGGGCGTAAATCCCCGGTTTATTCGGCTACTCAAACCCCGGTCACATAGGGCCCCCGGAAGCAACACGATTCAACACGACTCTTTGTTCTGAGGCAGTTAACTGCGAATTAACAAAGAGTCGTGTTGAATCGCGTTGCTGCCGGGGTCCGATGTGAACAGGGCCTGACACTGACTGAACTCTACGGTTACAATCCGATGGCCTATGTACAGACGTAATTCATGCTCTGCGAATCGCTGATTGAACATTGATTTGACTAATTTGTTACCGTGTGAATTTACTAATTCGTACGATCAACNAATTCAATGACTGCGAGACACGGTCAAAAAGACAAGTAGGAGAAGAAGATACAGAACCGTGGCCCTATGGGCGGGGAAGGGTATCTGTAAAGGACAAAAAAGGAGGAACAAATGTGTGAAATAACATGTGCTACGCTTTACTGAAAATGTTTCAGACCGTAAGAAACACTATATGATCCATTTCCGCAAAATTAACTCGAACACAAATTCATTGACTGCGAGACATGGCCATAAAGACAAGCAGGAGAAGAATATACAGAATCCTGGCCATATGGGCGGGGAAGGGTATCTGTAAAAGACAAAAAAAGAAGGAAGGAATGTGTGAAATAACAAATGCTCCAATTTACTGTAAATGTTTCAGACCGTAAGGAACACTATATGATCTCTATATTTCCACAAAAGTTCTCGAACACACATTTAATGACTGCGAGACACGGCCAGAAAGACAAGTAGAAGAAGAAGATACAGAACCGTGGCCCTATGGGCGGGGAAGGGTATCTGTAAAAGACAAAAGAAAAAAAAGAAGGAAGGAATGTGTGAAATAACAAATGCTGCAATTTATTGAAAATGTTTCAGACCGTAAGGAGCACTATATGATCTATTTCCACAAAATTAGTTCGATCATAAATTCAATAACTGCGAGACACGGACAGAAAGACAAACAGGAGAAGAAGATACAGAACCGTGGCCCTATGGGCGGGGAAGGGTATCTGTAAAAGACAACAAAAGAAGAAAGGAATGTGTATTGTATTGTATTGTACTTGATTCCCAATCAGTAAAAAGACATATAACAACATACTACGAAATCAGAATACATTTAACAAATTTACATGTGTAAAAAATAATTTGCAGTTAATAAGACTGGCTGGGTTGCCCTTTCAAAATAATTAAAATAAATACCTTTGTTCTTCCAAGGGGTTTAGGTACATGTGTTGAATAACAAATGCTGTAATTTACTGAAAATGTTTCACGACCGTAAGAAACACTATTAGATCTATTTCCGCAAAATTAACTCGAGCAAAAATTCAATGACTGCGAGACACGGTCAAAAAGACAAGTAG
>BQKZ01009096.1:0-11849 GCA_036244855.1 Temnopleurus reevesii
CTTTTTTACATTCACATTTGTCAAGTTTTGTGTGAAACCCATTTAAGATTCCTATTTTGGGCAACATGAAAACCATGCATTTCAATGCAAGATATGTGATTATTACTAATTTCTACCGTCTCATATTCGCAGCTAGGATAATATCGGATACGAATTGAGTAGTGGTTGACATGACGAGGCGCTATATAAGTTCAAAATATAATAATCATCATACTATTATCATTAATATCATTATTATCATTGTTAATATCATATCTATTATTATTATTATTACTATTATTATTATGATTATCATTATTATTATTACTATTATTATTATCATCACTATTATCATTATCATTATCATTATTACCATTATTATTATGATCATTATTATTATTCTGTGTAAATGACTTACTATTTACGCAGAAGTCTCCATAATATCCATCGGTGCATTCACACGAGCTGAATCGACCGGTAGTAGCATCAGTTATGCAAGTTCCCCCGTTCGCACACAATATATTATTGCAACCAGTGGCTGAAATAGAATAGTATCAAGAAAACATTAAAGGCGAGGCGACATGACGTTCAGAGGGTGATAACTAGTGTCACACCGTCTGCGGCCATTTTGATTGCGAAGATTGCCGAACAGAAGAATCGTGGAACTTTTGACATGGAATTAACGAGTGAGCAAGCTTTATTTCGCTAGCTCAAAGCTCGGCAATCGCAAAACGTATGCGTTTCGTACATTTTTAGAAAAAATCGAAGCCGAAGAGGGGACGAATCAAAGTAACACTCGACGACAACATGGATCGGTAAGTCGTACGAAGTGTTCCGAGTTTTTGAGCTTGGCAAGGTGCGTAAGCAAGGAAATGTCTAAATATAGTTGTTGCCAATACGCAACACGCCACCGTGCGCGCTCGTAACCTGAAGTCGTGTCGATCATGACGCCCAGACTTTAAATAAGGAACTTCACTGACAGACATTAAATGCTGTCAGTGAATGAAGAAAAATAAAAGGAACAAACTTTGAAAATTTGAGCGAAATCGGTCAATTCGTTCAAAAGTTATGAATTTTTACAGTGATCACTTCCCCCTGTTTGTTCATCTTATTTTTTTTAATTTACTGACAACAGATGAATGACTGGGGGACACCCCCTTTGACAATAGTTTCGATGGGACTATACCAAATGCACTCCGAAACACTGGTGATAAAAATTAATATATTTATGGTTAAAAGGGTCTGATTATATCAGTGGATCGGTGTTAAAGGGCTTCTGATGTCAAAACAACAAATGTAATTTGTATTAAACCATTGCGCATAGAAACAAAATAACTTTATCCGACATAATAAGGATTCCTAATTACTTGTTGAATTAAGTGAATTAAACAAATTTTTGAGTGTTGTATGTCAGCAAAACATTATTGAATGCGCGCACTATTATGAATCATACGCACAAGAAGGGATACCAATCGAACGTAGAGTCGTGAGTAAAGTCTTTCTTATCTTGGCGAAACACCAAAAACGTGATGAATACGATTGTGTTACGCACAATTAACATTGTTATGACATTTATCATCGTTTTCCTTAAAGATATTGTCACATTTTCTTATTTATTTATTTTAAAAATTCTCAAAAAAAGAAAAAAAACTATTATTACATTCAGATTGATGAAGAAACAACATAGGGTGCCAAAGAAGAAGAAAGTTATGCAGGCATTATCAAGGTATCTCTCAAAGGAGGTGTTGTTCAAAAGTTGCAATTGATCGCAAGTTGTAGTTGATCGGAACGCGCCAATCAAAATCATTGTTTCATGCGCCTCTTGTTAAATACGCATACCGTGCGCGAGTGAAAATACGCGTTACAATTAATATTTGCAGTTGATTTGCAGTTGATTTTGAATAACACCCTAAAAGATGAATAAAGTGTACCACTGTCGCTTTATTCCTGCACCATGTGCCTATGTAGGTCAAATATTGAATCTTAGTTTTTTAAACGATGATTTCGAAGCCGAATAGTTTCACAGCTTAGTTCATATATACCATCAACCATTTAGGTAGCATATTAGATTTGGCAGTTGGGATTTCTTCAAGCGAAAACAATGTTATAAAACGCCTTTAACACACAAGGGCCCTATTGCATAAATCGTTGCGTTTAAACACAAGTCAGAAAATTTAACGCAACTCCATTTTCAACCAATCAGGAGCGAGTATTTAGGACATGAGTTTAATTTTCCGATTTGCGTTTAAACGCAACTTTTTATGCAATAGGGCCCATGTTACACAGTTATTGGTTCGTATTATTATCACCTTCATTGCACAAAGTTCCCGTCCAGGCCCCAGCACAAAGACATGTAAATGTAGCCGCACTGCTGGTGAATGATGATGTGCAGGTGGCGCCATTTTGACAGAGGTTGAGATTCGGCGACGAGCAGGGGTCGACTGGAATAAGAATGATAATAGTAATAATAATAATGATAATCATGATAATGATTATCATAATAGGAATAAAAATAACAGTAATAATTTTAATTATAGCACCGTTTTTGGCAGAGGTTGAGACTGGCGACGAGTAGGTGTCGACTGGAATTAAAGCAATCAGAAGGAGTAAACATTTTAATGATAAAATATGACAGTAATAATGATGATAATAATAATGATAATAACAATGATATTGATAATATTAATGATAAGATTACGGTTATTGAATCTATGAGTGAAACAGATATAAATGTTTAATAATCGTATGAATGATTTATGAAAGAGAAAAACAAAAAATCGGAAGATGAAAACGTGGTTAAATTCTTACCAAATTGGCAGTTATCCCCAATGAATCCAAACGGGCAAGTGCAGCTAGCTTGGTTAGAGGACACAACATTGCACGTCCCTCCATTAAAGCAGTAGTTGGTAGGTGGATTACATGGGTGGACTAGAGGGAAAAAGGAAAACAAATATATGTGGAATCAAAGAGTAAACGTATCTGATGATGATAATGATAATGATGATGATAATCATCATCATCATCATAATGGCCTCTTGTATAGCGCCCGTCTTCGCCTCAGCTGAGCGCTCATTGCGCTCAATTACTCAAAATAATGTCTCACAGATTTCAATAAGTGCTATGTTTTATCGTTCAGTCCAAGAACTCCCAGTGATGGTACATTTTGGTTATTCTTGTGTAACGACAAGGTAGTGGGGAACAGATAGGTCTTTAGGTAGGACTCGAAGGTTGATTGCGTCTTTGGAGAGCTGGTGAAGTGGTAGCAGCAGCAACAGCGCCCTCAAAATAAAGTGGAATCGATGCCCGAGCTGTGTTTCATCATGTTCATAGAGATGTGCACAACCGGTGACCCTTCCTCAGGTGCTTAGGCGTAGGGATTATCACCAAGTGCATGACAATGGTCCCCAGTTGCGCATAGAGTGGTCGAAGCTTTCACCCCGAGCAGAAAGTATAGTTTCCCTGTTGCTTCATTGAACAGGTGCAACACCTCTTTGCGTGGAATCCATTCCCGAGCTGTGTTTCACAGAGATGTGCACAACCGGTAACCCTTCCTCAGGTGCTTAGGCGTAGGGGTTATCACCAAGTGCATGACAATGGTCACAAGTCATGCGTATGGGTCTGTCGCAGCCAAACTTGCGAAACACAACCGGGGAGGTAAAGCTGTTCTTAAAGCTCCGTATGACTCTGCGCAAGACAGATAACCCTTCATCAGGTGCTAACTCAGTGACATAGGGGTTATTACCGAGTGCATGAACTGGTCACCAGTCGTGCATAGAGTCGCTCGAAGCTTACACTCTGAGCAGCGAGTAGTTTCCCTGTTGCTTCATTGAACAGGTGCAACACCTCTTCGGTAGTTCTCCACAGAATAAGAATGAAAGAAATGTCTTTTGTGTGCATCTCGTTGTTGTAAATGCTTGAATGTATGTTGTCCATGTCGACAGCCATTTTTTGTCTGTAGGTTGCCAATTCAAGAAGCACATGATACTAGGAAATCAAAATTTTGAAAATTCACACCTTTTGGACGGATCATCCGATTTTACTCAAAATTTCACAATTTCAAGGTCATATTTTTCATAATTCTTATCAATACCACCTTAAAGTCCTAGGTTAATTCCATACAATTAAAATCATCACGATATAAACTATTTCCGCAAAATAAAGTCCGCCATGGACAATAGAGCCGTACGCCGTGTATTGAACTGTGCGGACACGACAATCACAAGCCAGTTCCGATTTGAATAGCCTTACAAGGAGCATTGAATTGGTGTTCGACTTAATTTACGAAAATAGATTATATCATGTTGTAACAAAGATAAGTGAATAGAGGGTTCTCCATGTTTGTAGCCTTTTTCGTGCCTGTAGTTTGCCATTTTTTGGAGCCCATGACAGGTGTAAATGAATCTTTTGAAAATTCACACATTTGGACGGATCATCCGATTTTCCTCAAAATTTCACAGATTTATCGTCATATTTTTCTTAATATTTTTCCATAACACCTTAAAGTCTTGGGCCCGTATTCCGATAGCGAGGTTTAAGTTAACCCTGGTCTAAATCTGTGGTTTAAGTATGGAGAGCCAAAAGAGGCTTGAATCTATAATAGTTGATGTTTAATATACCAGCACATTTGGCGCTCATATTATTTAAAACTGTCTCGGAATAAAAAATTCAATAGTTTTCTACATTATTAGAGTTTGGGAAAAGAGAGCAGTTAACATACGAATTATTCATTGTAAATAAAATGTTAGCACTTTTGGCTACCCATACTTAAACCACAGATTTAGACCAGGGTTAACTTAAACCTCGCTATCGGAATACGGGCCTTGGTGTATAATCAAAACCATGAAACTGTAATCTTACCCGATTCACAATTTGTCCCAGTGATGAATTGATTGGTGCTGGAGCACTGGTAGTTAAAGGTAATTGTTACACTACAGGTACACCCGTTCAGACACGGGTCCGGTAGACACGGATCATCTGGAAAAAAAATCATAAATAGAAAAAAAATATTTATACAAAACATCGCACTCAGCTGTACTAGTCTGCAGGCACAAACTCTCGGTGTGTGCATATGCAGAGCAAGATACATAATATGCAATCTTTGACTACATGACACACTGCATTGCTTCTCCCTCAGCCTAAAGAAGCAACTCGGTGTGTCATGTAGTCAAAGATTGCATACTATGTATCACACTCTGCATACTGTACACACCGAAAAGCTATGGTCTGTGACCGCAGACTACCGAGGTACCGCTTTTTCACACTGAGAGCCGAAACCGCATAAGGTTTCAGAAACGACAGAAGCACTGAAGCCAGGGGACTGGGTTATCATCGAGTGCAACAATAGGTCACCAGTCGTTTGTAGAGTCGTGCGTAGATCTACGCACAGCTTCATGAAACACAAACAAAAACTAAAAAAAAATCATTGCTTATTTTCAAACTACACACGTTCCTAAAGCATGTAAAGTCGTTCGTAACGCCCCGGTCACATAGGGCCCCGGAAGCAACACGATTCAACACGACTCTTTGTTAATTCACAGTTAACTGCCTCAGAACAAAGGGTCGGGTTGAATCGTGTTGCTTCCGGGCCCTATGTGACCGGGGCCTATGTGACCGGGGCCTAACTTGGTTAAACACCACCCAGGGTGTGGAAGGTGCATTCGATAATTTTTGTTTTCCTTTTGAAAAATTGATGTCTTACCGATGTTACACGCGGACCCGAGCCATCCTGGGAAACAGCTGCACACAGGAAAATTATTCACGACGTTACAAGCACCGTTCCCATTACATGGGTCTATCGTACAAGGTAGAGCTAAAAAGAGAAGGATACAAAAACAACGATGAAATTATTTTCGGTGGCAATTTGTACCAATTTTGTCTCCATACTAAGCACAAAAAATGTTTACATGCCATCCATCGATCGGCCCTCTGAGATTGGCCCGACTTGATTTTTTTTTTTTTTTTTTATAAAAACAGATTCATTTAGATAGAAAATTCACAAGAAATCTAGAAATTTTCATATGAAATACTGTTTTAGAGATTCGTTAAAAACACGGACTTTTTTTTTAGGATGAGACATTATTTTACAATAGCTATCTGTTCCTTGGTAATAATCTAACTTTGCGGATTTAAATGGCAGAAGATTTCGGTCTCATGTTTTTCATTTTAAATTCTGACCGACCGGTCTTATTGGGAAAAATCACACCGTTGTTTTCAGTCGATCCATATTCATGTACGTATTCAAATATTAAAGTTAGGGTAGATGTGTCTTGAGAGTATATGTTGCTGTCCAAACCATATAGATACAGATACACACTGATGTTAGTTCACATTAATTATACAATTAATTATAAAACTTAAGTTGATATCTATTTAATAGAGAACATGCATGTTGGTTGGGTAATGGTTTGCGCAATATTAAGTATGAATTGTGTGATATTACGCGAATGTTCATCCAACAAATATACAAATTTATAACTTTTCATCAATATTGAGCAAAATTTGTAACAAAAGTCAAACAAAACACGCAGAGAGCGGAGTACAACTGGTTAAATGTTTGATTATTGTTACAAATATTTGGCAGTGAAAATAGAAACGTTAATCAACATGTATTAACATTCAAATTTTTTTCTTTTTAAAACAAACAAACATATATAGTTACTAAAACGAAATCAAAGTTATTCGAATTATCAATACAATCAATAACAGGGGCGTTTATCGTACACAGGAGGATAACGGAGGTAATGTAAGATGGTAAATGGGAGGGAGGGATACAAGATAAATACATCAAATATTTGTATTAGTATTATTCAATGGAAATCGAAGGAGAACAGATCACTAGAATTATCGTGAGTAAAGTCAAATGAAACCATATATATTGTAAACATTTGAGCAAAATCTGAGGTTAAGGGTTTTCAAAGTTTGAACGGTGTCCGCTGATGGGCCGGGGATCCTTGTGTTAGCAACTTAGGGCCCCATCACACCAAACACGGCACGGCATCACGGCACGGTTTTTACGCGCTATCTTGGTTGTTATTGGCCAGCGCGCTCCTCCGCGCAAAGGATGTACAACAATTGACCAATCACAGGGGAGATAGAGCGTAAAAACCTTGCCGTGATGCCGTGCCGTGTTTGATGTGCTGGGGCCGTTAGGCAGAATGTGGGATGTACTACTACATGCCTCATTCGCTCTGTATAGAAGATTTTTTTAAATTGATTAATGTTAAGTTTATCATAAAGGTTCAACAAGATCTTTTTTTGAAACATGCAGAATTGATAAATGCACAAATATAGTCAAACGAAAAAAAAAAACATTTTCCAACTATTCTGAGTAAAGAATCAAAATGTGAAAATTGATATACGGATTGATTGTGGAGCTGTCTGACATGATATCACAAATTTTGTTAAAGTTTCCGAACCTACGGATCCCCATCAGCAGCAGGGATCGTAGAATTATTTATTTCTAATTTCGTTCAAATTTTCAGTCTATTCATCTCATTTTTCTCCATCAAATAACAAGCAAAATAATTCCAATATCGGATTCCCCTATAATAGATACAAATCATAAATGACAATGCAACGCAAAAATAAAGAAACTGAAACTGTTGGACACTGGTGTGATTCTGTAGGGAAAGAAGAAGAAGAAAAGAACAACATTAGAGTATTGTTATTCAATATCAATAATATCATTATTGACAATGGGTTTTAGAATGAAATGAATTTGTCATTGTTTAAAGGTACAAATGCTTAATCGTCTATTAGAGGAATTATTATGATGGATGATATTCTTTATAATTTTCACATACCAATCTTATAATATAACGTCCATTATTGTGTAGATAATATTCATATACAACATTATTCAAGGAAAATCAAGTACAGGTTTGCGTATTTTATTTGTCATTTATTTATTCATCAATTACGGTTTGCATAGCCCTGTCCAGCTGGTTTTGAAATGGGTTCATATAGCCTAAATCGAAAGATAAGTTAAATATTTTTAGTTATATATATCTTTATGAGCCAATATAACAACATTATACTTCTTTTGGCACATTCATATGGGATTACTTTAATTTATTCAGTATCATCATGGTGCATCATGAGGATCGTTCTGGAAAATTTTAAGAGGTAGATTTATTCATTCATTTATAAAGCGGCATTTGTTTGCCTACCCCCACCCCCACCGAACTTGAACTGCCCCTATAACATTTCCAACTTGTGAAAGAAGTGGGTTTCCGAAATTTGAGGACAGTGGTTTATAAATGGTAGAAAATGAGTGCGCATCACAAGTGCGCATATAAAGATGCGCACATCAGCTGCGCACTCATCTTCTGCCTACTGCAACCCACCGTCCGCCAATATCGAAAGCTCGCTTTTGTATACATACGATTGGTACATGTTGGTCCAGTGTACAGATTGGTACATAGGCATGTGTAGGAATTGGTTCCATCTACACACGTCGCCCCGTTCTCACACGCATGATTTACGCAGTCATCAACCTCTGATAAAAAGAAGATGATGAGAAATTAAACGTTACCGTGGTAACAATGATCTTACAGCACCCAAAATGTTCATCATTTTTGCTTTAATGTACACCTTTTGACTCCCACCCACAAAACATTGAGAGTTTTGGATCACGACTTGTCATAATGTTAAAAAAAAATAAATTAGCTTTCTCTCAAGCCGTCTTTTTGCTTAAGCTTGATTTTAATGTAAACATTGCTCGGAAGTGCGTTCCTCCTTCAAAAAATACCATTTTAAGGGTTTTTCGGTAGAAATTCTGATAATCAATACCATACATTCAAAACTAATGATTTACACTATAAAATGCATCTGCCTGATTTACATGTCGTAGTATAATCTTGTAATAATATTCATGCGACATTCGGAGAATGACGAAGAAGGAAAATAATATTGAGAAATGGAAAGGATGAAGGTAAAGAAGAAGAAGGAGAAAAAAGAAGGGAAATGGAGAATAAAGAAGAAGAAATGAGGAAGAAGACGAAGAGAAAGACGAAGAAGACCAAGAAGAAGAAGAGAAGAAGAAGAAGAAGAAGAAGAAGAAGAGGAGGAGAAGAAGAAGAGGAAGAAGAAGAAGAAGAGAATAAGAGGAAGAAGAAGATGAGAAGGAAGAAGGAGAATAGGAATAGGAATGAAGAGGAGAAGAAGAAGAAGAAGAAGAAGAAGAAGAAGAGGAGGAGGAAAAAGAAAAAGGAGGAAAAGGAGAATAGGAAGAAGAAGAGGGATACAGATAGACGAATGACAAGAAGTACTAGGAGAATCGGAAGAAGGATAAGAGGAAAAGAAGAGGAGGAAGAAGAAGAAGACCAGGAAAGAAGAGAAAGTAGAAGATTAAGAAGAAGACAAAGAAGAAGAACAGATTGAGTGCAAGCTTCGAAAGTGAAATCAATCAAACAATAAACTAACAAATGTATATCCCCGGTCACAATAGAAGCCCGGAAGAAACACGATTCAGCACAACGACTTGTTCAATTCACAGTTAGCTGCCTGCGAACAAAGAGTCGTGTTGAATCGTGTTGCTTCCGGGGCCCTATGTGACCGCGGCTTTAGACAACTCACCCGCAACGTAAACGATACTAAAACCAGGCGCGTCCGCCCACGCAGCTACGTTATTCTGATCCGTTTCAAAATAGAACCATGCAAAATCGCCCTCTACAACTTGCTGAGAGCCAGTCAACGTCCCATTGAAGTCGATTTCATGGAGTAAATAGTGAAAATCGTGATTGGTGCCGAAATAAAGCGAGTCTTTGAATGGTTCTGTCACAAATTCGTTAAAATAAAATGTTATCCTCGTAGCGCCGTGGACATGGATGCGGTAATAGGCACCATAGCGTGTGGGGTATATATTCGGATAATTCGGGCTCCGAATTTCGCCGACGGGAACCGAGTAGTAGCTGATCAAAGTACCTAAAAATGAGAAAATAACAGAAATATGGGATGTATTATAATAATGAACGGCTTTTATATAGCGCTTATCAACTCTTCATTAGAATTCTCTAAGCGCTCTACAATTGCAGCATTATTACCCTGGCTTTAGCCCGGCAGCCACCAGCGCAGCGCACAAGGAATACATATTCCTACCAGGTACCCATTCACCTCACCTGGGCTAAGTGCAGCACAATGTGGATGAATTTCTTGCGGAAGGAAATTAACGCAGTGGGTGGGATTCGAACCAACGATCCTCTTGTTGAAAGGCGAGAGTCAGAACCACTACACTACGGCGCCTCCACACAATAAAGAGATGTAATGATCATCGTATTGCATTTGTAATACATGTATAGTAATAGTGATGATGATGACGATGGTGGTGATAGTGATCTGGAATTAATCTTGAAATTAATTGGATAGTATTGAATCACGGTTCTGGATGGTTCTGATGATATGCTGATGATTATGGTGATTATGGTGGCGGTGATGGTAGTGATTGTGATGATGATGATGATGATGATGATGATGATGATGATGAGCGGAGATCTGAAATTAATCTTGAAATGAATTTAATGGTATTGAATGATGGTACTGGATGGTGATGCAGATTATTATTATGGTGGTTGTTTTGATGATGATGATGATGATGATGGTGATGATCATGATCATGGTTATTCTAATATTGTTGATGGCAATGATTATGATGATGATGATGATATTGTTGATCCGAAACTAATCTTCGAATGAATTATATAGAATTAAAAGATGATGGAGGGTGGTGATGAAGATGATGGAACTGATGATGGTGAGGATGATAACCATCATCATATTTTATTTACATGTAGCCTAACTTTATACATAAGAAATACAAATATTAATCAAGAAAAAAATCCACTTAATCATTATCGGTTATTAATATGAAGTTTGGGCATGAAGTGAAATGAAATTAAATACACTGTTGCTGAAATTCCTGTACATTTTCTTCAATTTAACCTTCTAGCAAGATTCACTGTTATCTAAAAAAAAATAATTACCCGTTATTGGTGATGGTATACACTTTGTCCCACTCCTATGAACACAAGTAATAATCAACACGGGATAGATGCAAATTATATGCATACCTTAAACGCAAAGGTTATTCTTGACAACCCTAAACCTTGCCCAAGGCTTGCCCGACATAACAACGAGCAATGTATGCAAACTGGATTCCAAGTATTGTTGTCTTATTGTTAACAAACGGTATATCACGTAACTACGTACAGTGGCAAGAAAAACACATACATTTTAATATAGGCCTATAAGTAAACCCGCCTATTAAATGAAGTAACTTACCAGGCAGGAGCTGAAGTTCACAATTTATTCCATAATTCCCTCCATCACACAGACACGTGTAGTAATCAAATGGGTCGTCCGTACACACCCCGGTCACACAAGGACTCGAGGAGCAGGGCTCCAGTCCTGAAGATACTGCAAATAATAATAATAATAATAATAATAATAATAATAATAATAATAATAATAATAATAATAATAATAATTACATTAAGAATTTACATTATTATTACCTTAGCTTTAGCCCGGCAGCCACCAGAACACTTGGCATTTCAAGCAATAACATTTTCTGCCAGGTACCCATTCACCTCACCTGGGTTGAGTGCAGCACAGTGTGGGTGAATTTCTTGCTGAATGAAAATGACGCCATAGGTGGACTTGAACCTACGACCCTCTGGTTGAAAGGCGAGAGTCACGATCACTACACCACGGCATCTGAACAACAAAATGTGAGTAGGGGGGGGGGGGCATTCCATGTTGGACAAATCTAAAAATGTTTTTATAAGTGCCTCTAATTTTGCTCCGAGACAGCACATTGAGCATAATTTGCTTGGAATATGTGAAGCATAAATTGCCTCCCAAAGCCCCCCCCC
>BQKZ01009099.1:11222-23369 GCA_036244855.1 Temnopleurus reevesii
TAAAAATCCACACAAGGAAACATGAAATAAGACAAATATTTCCAAAGAAGGATGGTATGTTTTTACGTGTAAGTCAATGGAGAGCGAAATGATTTTTCCGTCCGTCGATTCGCTCAGAGGGAGCGTACCCCCTAAAATCTAGAGAGTGGGCCATCTTGGTATTATAATATATTTGGTAGAATGTTGGGTCCCACTTCTAGTAAAGTGTTGGCAAGATAAGGCTTAGTAGTCCGGGTTACCAATGAGGGAGGTGCCCCCAAATAGGTAGAAATTTTCATATGGCTGTTCAGGCCTATTTCTTTTAAATGCTTAACAAGAATATATCACGTAAACGGGCTGTATCCTGAATGTTAATGCGTGTGGGCACTCATTTTAAAATGGCCGCCATGTCATGACCGTGCTTTATAAAATGTAATAGCACTAAATAGAAAATTACTTGATGAATAATGTATGTGGTATCAAATTGTAGGATATTAAATTTCCTTAAAAAAACCCACCTATTATCAACAGATAGTGATTTGCTATTAAGATTTTTTTTTTAAATAAGGGATTAAATAACAATGACATACAATAAGCCAATTGTAGATAAGTAATGCAACTACGTCATCACCATTTCATGTCACGTGACCCAAAGTTGCCAATTTGCCAAAAATTTAACTGTTTGAATTATCTCTAGATATATGTTAACAATTTGTAACTTTTATATTCATTGTCCGATTTCGCTCAAACTATTTTTGATTTGTTTGTCTAATTGTTGTGCCTCTATTCAAAACAAGTTATTTTTGACGTGGAGTAACCGTTTAAAGGCACTGTCACACATTGCAGTTACACAATTTAAAACATTCTCAAATCAAGCTGCCTGTCCTATCTAAATATATTCAGTTAGATGAAAAGTCAACAGCGGATGCAAACATTAAGAAAGCTATTCATGCACTATCAAGATATCTACGTATATTGAATTAAAGCGTAAGGATGACAGACGACGTTTGAGATTTTCGCTTGATTCAAGCACTAAACGTTGATTATAAAGCCTAATATTTTCCCACTTTAGTTTATATGCACCATCAACCTTTCAGATAACCTCTAGGATCTGGTAGTTGAGATTTTTTTTTTAAATGAAAACAATGTTAAACAATGGCTTTAAAGTCTAGGGCATTTCCGTTCCATTGCTGCCATGCACCTGTCGTCCTAGTCTACATCTCATTTTATATGATGTTTTTAGGCTTAAAGCCCAAGTACAGTTTTGGTAAAAGCGAATATTTTTGTCTCCAGATTTTGTCTTCAAATCTATATGAAATGAAATATAGTATCCTGAATATATTGCACAAATTTTTTTCGAAGAATGAATGAATTTGGTAAAGTTATAACCTAAAATGTGCAAAATATCTCAGCGTCGTGTACCCCGACACTTCATCAATATTTTCTTTCGCGATGAAGGACACCTTCCTGTGCACAGAATTGGGTGAAAATTTCAGAATTTAAATTTCGTGTATACCTTCTTATCATTCGCTTGTCGAATCTCATTAATAGCCTTCCTTATGCCCATTAACAAACAAAATATTGTTATGACCAAGAGAGGGCGCTAAATATGGTTTAACGGTCAAATTCAAATTTTCAAACAGAATCAGTTCGTAAAAAGTATGCTTTGGTCTCGAAATGTGTGTAAGATACATATGTCATGATAAATATCCCGTAAAATTTACATTTTTTAACCGTTACCAAAGGTGAACTGTACTTGGGCTTTAATAACACAGGGACACGACGTGGAACAAGAGGTACGCTGTGAACCCTGCATAACTTTGGATTTTACTGGATCTCCGTTCTTCTAAAACCTAAGAGATTTATTATGAATATCACCACTCCAGATCTGACAGCACAAACGAGATCTATTAAAAAGTTGTTTAATTCGCATAACATCTGATATTGGCGGATAAATTATGAGTAAAGCTAGTTTACTCGCTAAATCAAAGGATAAATAAAATCATCACACTTAACTTAAACATTTACAAAACAAAAAATCATGTATTCATAAACATATTTATGCAAATATTATGCAACAGATTTTTATGAATTCTGATGTCAACAAATTTTGGCAAAATTGTCAATGTTTATCATTTGTCAATTATTTTTAATATTGCATTGTGATGTACAAAGTCGTATTTAATTGATTATGACATATTCATTTAACCCATTGTGTGTAAATTGTGAGTTATTTGTTCAAATGTCGTCCAACGACATCTGCTTGTTCTCGTTCACATTCTGCACAATTCGTTTTCTTCTTGATCTTCCATAAAATTGCATTTGTTTTGCACGTATTTCTCGTGGGTCCGAATTAGGTATCTCCCTAATGTTGAATTCATTTCAAATTTCATACACATCTTTATTAACATCTCATCTTGATTGTCTGAAATGACTCATGCGCAACGCTCCAGGCGCCATTTTGTTACAAACGTTAGTACAAGACCTCTCACGAAGATTACTAACCGGACCTTCCATAATAGATTGCCTTCAAATGTTCTTTTTCTGGCTTGTCTAAACAATTTAGCATAATTTTTTTACAAATCTGGCATAATATTAGGACCCTATCTGGCATAATTCACAAAGCTGTTCGGAAACACTGTTCCTTTTATAATTAAAGACGCATAAAATTCATTGTTAAGCCTGGGAAATATACTCGGAAATGTGAAGTGAAATCTAGATTGAAAATATTTTTTTTTTTAAATGTAAATGGCATTTCTTTGCCTCCAAAATCCGGTTTTCCAAGATCAATTTGTGCAAAAGCTTAGAGGAAAGAATTATTTAAAAAAAAATGGCATGCATGGGATAGCCAAATCATGTTGGGGCCCTGTAGGCCTATGTGAGGTGATATTGGTAAAACATTCTTTGAGTGTGCAATCCTCGTGACATACTTATTAACATCTGTGTCTATGCTACGGGGATGACACAAGAAGCTAACACGTTAACACAGCAATAAAAGGTAGCTAAGACCATTTTGTGAAATTGGCCCCAGTATAAAGGTAATTTGTTACCTTTCGCGTACCTCCCCCCCCCCCCCCCCCCGAAAAGAAAACCCTCTTCTCTCTCCCTCACACACATGCGTGCATGGGAACACTGCTTAACCAATGTTCCATATTGCTGACCTACACAGTTTCCCAGACAACTACCCACTATTCAAATTTTAAACGAATGCACATATAGGTCACAATGCCGTTGGAAGTATACTAAGCTACTACTCATCTGAATATTCAGAGTAAAATTAAAACGTCTACCAAGGTACGAAGGTACGAAATCAGAATTATGGCTGACATACCAGGTAAAGTAAAATTCATTTTGTGCCGTACATTTTTTTTTTGCAATTTACTCTTTCATATTATTACATTTATCTTAATGTTTATTAAGTTATTGGACTTTGAGGCTGTATCATGATAGATGCAATTAAACTTACGATAAATATTAATTGTAAGTTTATTGCGAAACGTGTACTACAAAGATACGATTAATTTCCAAGTGATCGTATTTTTGTAGTACACGTTTCTCTATAGACATACAACTTACAAAATAACACAAAGTCGATCTTCATCCATGACTGAGAGAATTTTTTTCAGAAGGAGAGCAATTATTCTGCTTTTTGGTGCAAGGTACTTTAGACATCTTCAACATGATCAGTTGATTTTCACCTATAGTAATCATAAATGGAAAAAGATTGTGTTTCATGTATTCGTTAATTCTGTTTATTCTATACATGTATGCATTTGTTGGCCTGTTCTGTATTTTCTACCTTTCTTAGAATGCACTTTGAATCTCACGGAAAGGCGCTTTATAAATGCAAATTATTATTATTATTTTATTATTATTATGACGCTTGACAGATATGCCTACTAGTGTGTTTTGGGAAGACATTTCAGTAATGTAAAACTTTTCATTAGTGGGTTTTCGACATTGGTGGACGGTGGCTAATGCGGTAGATAACCATTGCGCAATTTATCTGCGCATTAAATGACAAGTGCGCAACTGATCTGCGCATCTTTAAATACGAACATAAGATGCACATTCGCTTTCTATCTTCCACAAGCCATCGTCCACCAATTTCGAAAACCCACTATGTATACACTTTTCAAAGGACATGCACTCGGTTGTGACGGGAGAGTCTCGACACTCCTCGCCCGGACTCCGGCGTGTGTCGCCAAAGTATGCTACGAGTACGACAATGCAATTTGGCCTCTTGCCAAGAGTAAGAAATGCATCGAACAGACCAAGCATCTAGAACTACGCCTCGATGACATCTTCATCGTCACCTATCCAAAAACAGGTTCGTATAAGGCAACGTGCAAAATGAATTGGAACTCAAACTCAGCGAACAATGCCACCAGATACTCCATATTCACCCCCCTCCCCCCTCGGTCGGCCGGTGGTCGATTCATTTAGCGCTCCGTAGGAATAAGGGCTGATCGGCATTTTCAAAATAAACTACGCCAGAATACGTGCGAAAACACTCTCCGAATTTCGTATACAGTTATACATAGGCATGTAAAGCAATTTGTGAATACATTCAGCTCGTTTCGCATCAATCTCTGCATCCCAGCCGACCCTTACTAATCTACACCAGGGAATTAGTAAAATCTCTCATTGGATTGCGAGGTGCAACACGTAGAATTGATTGGCATTGTTCCACGGATGACTGATTCACTTCGCATCGCCGATCTGATATACAAAGCTAAATCTTTCAAACCTCGTTTTTCTCACACTGTGCCACGTGAATAAGTGAATATCTAATCCTTTTTTTTTTTTTTGGTTGTTGTAAGCATATTTAAATCGGAGCCCATAAGTTTAATACATCATCTGAACATTGGAAAGCTAAGTAAGTGGACATCGTAATTCAATCATAGAATGATCACACATTAGTGGGGTAAACTGTACGTTTTCTTTGATGATTAATAAACATGTCCTGTTTCATAATTATAACTATATTAGTTTAATAATCATATCGACATATGCATCTACAAGTCAATGGTTGTGGGCAAACTACGTTCTATGAAACTCCAAATTAAAGTGTCATTACGTTGATATGCTTAATTTCTAACATGGAATTAGATTCTTGCTGACTCAGTCTTGCTTTGTTACCTCTTATCTTCATTTTGGATAATCATATCATCGAATAACATAATATATTATTGAGTTTTTCAATATTTAATTTTAGATATATAACGCTTCTCATTATAAATCAGAAGTAGACTTCAATGGGGACGTGCACACAAAAACGAGCACGCAAATTTAAGAAGCCACACACGGAGCCTTACTCGGATTTAGGTTCTGTGTGTCGATCGTAGACGAGCCTAACTTCTATTTTGTTTATCATTCCTTAATTAACTAGTAATTCCAAGGAGACAACTCTTTGGTATCCATATAACGTACGACATATTAATAGTTATTCTTTTTTCAAATCTAATTTCATGTATTTAAAACACAATTAAAATATTTCCTAAAAATAAAATGGGTTATAAACAATAGAGCCGTTCGCCGTGTATTGAACTGTGCGGACACAACAATAACAATCTGGTTCCGATTTGAATAGCATTACAAAGCAGCGGCGTTTGACTCGATTTTTCGGAAATAGATTGTATCGTGTTGTAAGTGATATACACATTATATTTTGGACCTCACATACCCTTTAAGATGTGTATCATATGTTGTGCTTTTGTCGAGGCTCGTATAGCGTGTCAGCGTTTGTGAATATGGCGTCGATACTGAAAAATATGTCTCTATTGTTTTAAAGGTACTACATGGACTCAGTTTATCGTCCTTCTTATCCAACGAGAAGCCAACATGGCCTTCTTTGAAGGGAGACATATCATTAGAATGGTGCCTTATTTGGAGAGTATCGAGTTTAAAGCGCTCACCAAGGCTCTGCGTCAGGTAGGCCTCAATAATTGTGTAGCAATCAATTATCAGTGTTTGTCCATGTTTCTTAGCACCCCCCTCCAAAAAATAAAATAATAATAATTGTTTCCATGCCCAGAAATGACTATTCTTTTTAAAATTGCGTTGATCGATGGATTTTTTCACAATTTATTCAATTATTTTTTTTTTGAACAGATTTCATGTCAAAAAAAAAAAATGAGACTTCAAATGAAGTAAACAGCCCTGAACGTCGGAAAAGACTTCTGAGGTTTTCACACAATTGTTTTTTTTTTTAAATTACTATTCAGGTTGTATTTTTCATGTTTTCTGAAATTAAAATTTGATTTTTTTTTTCTTCAAATTATAGTGAAAGGCGAAAAAAGAGGAAAGGAAAGTGAAAATAGTGCACGTCAGGCCATTTTAAGAGGGTGGGTCGGTTTCGGAAACCCACAAAATTTGCAGGCCTTATCTTGCTCTAATTATCATGTAAAGGGTTTACATATCTTGTTCGAAATTATATAACAATGCACTGCGATTAATTAATCAAATGAAAAGTTAAATGATAGTTCAGAAATGTTATACAAGCTTCAACGCCAATGTATGTTAGTGCAATCGTAAACAAACCTCTTAAGCTTATTAAAGCTTGACAAAGAACGGGGAAGAGAGTTAAATGCTCTATTGCACAAGGAAACGAAAGCATACAATAGACTTAACATTTCATAATGATACATCTAATTACCAGATTCAGATGAAACCAAATGAATGCGCAGCAATTTTGGCCAAGATGGAAAGCCTGCCAACAACCACCAAAATCGCTCACGCACTGCCATTCGACTCACCACGAATAATGAAAACACATATGGGCCCAAGATGGCTCCCTGTGGGACTCCAAGACGACCCGAAAGCCAAAGTCGTATATGTGGCGAGGAACCCCAAAGATACGGCCGTGTCGCTTTATTATCATTACCAGCGAATGAAAACACTACCGGACTACGCGTCGTGGGATCAATTACTCGAAGAATTTATTACCGGAAGAGGTAAATTTCAAAGGGGATAAAACATTTACAAAATATGTATATGACAAACTAAAATCCGTGTCATTCCTCTAGGCCAATCAATAAAGTTAATTACTGAATCAGACAAAAACACATTTGTTTACAAAATGCATTGCTTTCACTTAGTCTAAAAAGATTTGATTGATTGTTTATTTTTTCAGAGTAAGACCATACTGTTCACGCAAGTATTGGTTTAATTTTAACCATCATGAGCAAAATCTATGTTTATATATCCCACCAGTACGAAAATGCCACCATAATTTGACGCATCGTTATAGTTTTGTGGACAGCATGTTGCCGAGTTTTGGGTAACCTTTTGTCCAATGTTACGTAAACACTTCACTCAACTTTTCAACGCCTGATTATATTGTGGTATACGTGATCTAACTAAAAAATCATGTCCCCTATATTGACAGGATTTAGACATTTCCTTATATTTCCTCCCATCAATCCAGTTCCACACGGATCATTCTACGAGCACGTACTCTACTGGTGGAATCTGAGGAACCACCCCAATGTTTTTTTCATGAAATACGAAGACATGAAACAGGTACGGTTAAAAAATGTTATCTCTTTTAAAAATCTCCACTGACACTTAAAGTCAGTACGTGATGATTGACATGATTTCCGGTTGCGAGCAAGAATGGTTGGCGTGTTGCGTATTGGCAAAAACGATATTTGAAAATTTCCTTGTTACGCACCTTGCCCAGCTCAGACACTCAGAATACTTCGGACGAAAATATCCGTTGTCGCGTGTAACTTTGATTCCTCCCCTCTTCAGCTTCGATTTTTCTAAAAATGTGCGAAATGCATACGTATGCGATTGCCGAGCTGCCAGCTACCGAAAAAATGATCGTTTGCTATTCCAGATTTATCGGTTCGCCAATCTTCGTAATCAAAATGGCCGCGGACAGGCCACGCCCTCTGAACGGGATGTTGCCCCGCCTTTAAGTGGTTTTGTTCGCATTCTACATATCCACATCCCTCTATGAAAGGTGCTCTTTTTATGTTTAAACTCAGTGGTGCCAGTTTTAACTTAAACTAGAGTTTAAATCTGTGGTTTAAGTATTGAAAGCCAAAAGAGGCTTGAATCTATAACAATCGGTGTTTAATTTACCTGCACATTCGGCACTCATGGTATTAAAAACTGTGTTGGAATAAAAACTTGAATAGTTTTCTACAGTACTAGAGCATGGGAAAAGAGAGCAGTTAACATAAGAATTATACAGTTTAAATAAAGTTTTGGCACTTTTGGCTACCCATACTTAAACCACAGATTTAGACTCTAGTTTAAGTTAAACCTGACATCAGAATACGAGCCAGTCAGGACAAACAATTGCCACAGTGCTTTCTATTTTGTGCAGTGCCTAATATTGTTGCTTGAGCTATGTAATCCTACTTTCAGAGTTGATGCAATGCAGAAAGGGTAAATATTACTACAGTTACTAGATATGAATAGTTATTTACCATTTATCCCAACGTACCCTTCATGTTCCATTGTATGAAATAAAACTGTTCATGCAGACGTTTAGTGAGTCATCAACAACATGAAAATACCATCATATCATTTTCTGTTATTCTTCATTTATTTATCAGCTAGTGATCATTGTTGTCAGTCCCTTCAACAATACAGTTTTTATGGTTTTCGATCCTCTCACTCAGCTTCCCTTCATCTTTGGAACAATCTGCCTCAATGGTTTAAAGACACAGACTCAACTGAAAAATTCAAATCCATGCTAAAAAAATATTTTGTCAAGTCTACTAAATCCAGCTCATGCAGCTCCCTCACACTATATGTAGAATAAAAATGCAAAATGTTATTTAATTGTAAATTGTACAACATTCTTTGTTGAACTTTCTTCCTCTTTCTCTTTATTTCCTCTGCGCTTAGGGACACAATTTGAGATAAGTGCGTTACAAATGATGGCAATTACTATTGCAGTCAAATATCGTTATAACAAGGTCCTTGAAACCAAAAAAAAAAAAAATCTCCTTGTAACCAGGTTATAACGAAACCTTGTTTTATCAGGGCCAAAATACAATAAAATACAAAGAGATGGGACCAAAAAAAATACCTTGTCATAATAAGTGCTTATAATAATGATACATGATAAATAATTATACAGTCCAACCTCGTTATAAAGAGCACTGGTATAACAAGAACTCGTTATAATAAGGTTGTACTGTATCATTATTTATCATATATTTAAGAAGAAGCTAAAGTCATATCTTCTACTGCATCAATTTATCCTCTTCTGTTTTCAATCAATGTAAGCCTACTTATTCTTTCAACATTGTTTTTTTTTAAACTGTGTTGTATTATTATAAATACGTATATTTTCAGATATTATAATTTATCTTATAGCGTCTCGTTTTGAATACTCATTATCAATATCTGTTATACATTTATTCACCTTTTGGACAATTTTTGAGGTACATTTAAATTTCCATCTGAACTAGGTGGACCAACAACCTACAAGCTGTGCTTTTTAGTTGGTTATCCTTCCCTTTCGATTTCGTGAAATCAAATCGTTCATTCTACTATGTAGAATTATATGTGTTTTACTTTGTGATTTGTAATCTATATCCATTAGTAATTATTTGTATAGAAATTTGTAAATATCATTGTGAATATTGTAAATATTGAGAGTAGAAAATAAAATAAATTCAAATTCAAATTCAAATGATTTGAACAGAATCCAAGGAAGGCGGTCATTCAGCTAGCAGAGTCCATGGGTAGATGTGACTCATTATTTATCCCACCGCACCCCTCATTATCCATTGTATATAGTTCAACCCTTCTGTACAAAATAAAACTGTCCATAAGGACCAACAAAATGAAAATCGACAAGATAATATACATGATATATCAGGAGAGCAGAGACGCAATTAACATTCGAGTCCTACCTAAAGACTTATCTATTCCCTTCTACCTTGTCGGTAGAAGAATAACCACATTGTACTGCCAATGAAAGTTCTTGGACTGAAAGATAAACCGTAGCACTAATTAGGACATTTAAATCTGTGAGACATCATTTTGAGTAATTGAGCGCCATGAGCGCCCAGCTGTGGCGGGGACCGGCGTTATACAAGAGGCCACCATCATCATCATCATCGTGATCATTATCCTTCTCCATTATTCTCCATTTACTTGACTAGAATCCAAGGAAGTCAGTCATCCAGCTAGCACACTTCATGGGGAAATCTCTATCAGACGGCATCATTGATCGAATCGTCGAGGCATCTGATTTCATTGCCATGAAAGAGAACAGAGGAGCAAACCCCGACCATGTCATAAGCGATCTGGAGACCGATGATAAGAAAGCAGAAATGTCATTTATGAGGAAAGGTACGAGTCAGGGCAGCTATCCAGTAGCATTGACACCAAATAATTCAATGTACAAAGTGAATGGAGAGTTCTCCATGTTGGCAGCCATTTTGTGCCTGTACGTTGCCAATTTGAGGAGCCCATAAGAGGTGTAAATTAAAACTTTGAAAATTCATAACTTTTGAATGGATTGTTGGATTTTGCTTAAATTGTCACAGATTGACCATTGCATTTGTTTTCATTTACTGAGCGCCATTAATGTATGGGTGAAGTTTCCCTTTAAAAGAAGAGTCTAGCCAAATTGCAAATTTTGAACAACACACCATAGGCTAACTCAGATCTAACTCAGATCATTAAATACGCTCAGTTTCATTTTCTTTTGTGCTACCTTGTTTTGCAGGAATAGTTGGGGATTGGAAGAATCACTTCAGCGAAGACCAGAATCGTCGATTTAACAAAGTCTACCTGGAAAACTTAGCAGGATCCGGACTTGAGTTCACCTTTGAGTAACCACTTTAGGGGCATGTAACATAAAAATATGCAGTTAAACTTACGATGAATATCAATTTTAAGTCTTTGGAAAATGTGTACCAGAGAGATATAATTAATTCCAAAATTGATTGTTTCTCTTTAATGTTACAGGCCCATGATGCTACACGTAGGGGGCGTTGTTCAAAAGTTGCAATTAATAGCAATTTGCAGCTGATCGGAACGCGCCAATCAAAATCATTGTTTCATGCACATCTTGTCAGAAGCGCGTATAGCGCGCGAATAAAAATGCGCGTTAAAATCTGCAAACTCATTTGCAGTTGATTTGCGATGAATTGCAACTTTTGAAGAATACCCACTTAAAGTATTTTTTTCTCTTTGCCTCACTTCAGAGGATTTATTGTCTTAAAAACTTTTCACATAAATACATTTTTAAAAATTCAAACATAATATTCTTAACAATTATTATTGGTCTAGTGAAGGAAAACTAAAACAACAAAAACCAATTCAAATGATTACGTCAAAGTTAAAGAATCTGATAAGTCAGGCGTCAGAGAATCCAAAACTGGGAGGTGTTTCACCAAATCGTTCTTAAAGTTACGCATGACTTTACGTTCGACTGGTATAAGTTCTTGCGCTGAATGCGCGTAATAGTGTAAACCATTGCGCACAAGAAGGGGTACCAGTCGAACGTAAAGTCGTACGTAAAGTCTTTTTTATCTTGGTGAAACACCTCCCAGTTGTCAAACTGGGGGAAGAGGGAGATCGAATCATCAATTACATTTTGAAAATTTGTAATTTCCCCATGACAGTCGCCCCGTGCCCCGGATAGACATGACATATAAATAATTAAACAATTAGAGTACTTAATACTTCAAATTTGATGAAGTGTGAAGTAATACGTCAAGCGACGGGGTTGGTGGATACTCTTCGTTTTCCGGAGCAGGGAGGTGTTTCACCAAGATGAGAAAGACTTTACGCACGACTTTACGTTCGACTGGTATCCCTTCTTGTGCGTAATAATCCATAATAGAGCGCACATTCAGCGCAAGAACTGATACCAGTCGAACGTAAAGTCGTGCGTAACTTTAAGAATGATTTGGTGAAACACCGCCCTGTCGATCTTAAAATCGTTCTTGAAGTCTTTCTTATCTTGGTGAAATACCGCCCTGGATTACTATACAATTGGATGAACGTCATTAAATCCCAAATACAGTTTTGGTAAAGATTATTGTGAATTTTACGGAATGTTTATCATGACATATTATCTTACACACATTTCGAGACCGTATGGTGCTGTCACATTAATTCGCGCATCATATTAATTCGTACATCTTAAGAATTTCTACAAAATCGATGAAATATTACAAATCTAAC
>BQKZ01009102.1:0-16547 GCA_036244855.1 Temnopleurus reevesii
CCCTGAATATCACTGGTCGGGAGATCTTTGGGTTGTTTGTTTTTCTGATGGAGAGGTTAGGCAAATCGGAGGGAGGGTGTATATAGTACAGTCTCCACAAAGACCTACTCTTCATACAAGTTACAACTTTATGAAACACAACCCTAGAATTTAGAAACAGACAAAAATGTTGCATTCAGGCATGCCATAGTGTACATGTACATTTATGTACAGTAATACTGTAAGTCATGTGGAAACACACAATGTTGGACAGTCTTGTCCAACATCGTGATACACAGGAAATATGCGCAGCGCAGTGCAGCTGACCTACCATGTGTTACATTGCAATGCCACGCCCATCTTCTTCAGTGAGGAAGTATTGTACATACTGTAGACATCCACACTGGGAGTCGGAAGGGACAAAGGATTTGGACGAAAGTAAACAACTTTCACGCAAACGTAGGTGCATACAAATGAAAATACTTCCCTATAGTCTGAAGAAATGTTGAACATATTTTGCACCTGTTGAGTGAATGATTAAGAAAGTGACTTTCCTTTTGGTTCATGAAGCTATTGTGATGGCTTGAAGAAAATTATTCACTTTGTACAATTCCTTTGTCCCTTCTGCTCATAGTGACTGCAGCTGACCTACCATGTGTTGCACTGCATTGCCCCACCCATCTCCTTCAGTGAGGAAGTAGGTATCCAACCTCTTGTACACAGAGGTTAGTCTAATGAGGCAGTAGATAATGAAACTTTGTATTATTAAACAGGGTAAATTGGGAGGACGAGTTGAACAGAGACAGAACTTGAATCATCAGAGATTCTTTTTTGATCAGGTGGGTCACTCTATGGATCATGTTATAATGGGATAAATCTTTCAACATGAAAAATAAAAAAGAAGTGAAAGCAAATCTAAATACATGTAGACTCTAAGTTTTGCCCCCTTTGCCAGGGCTTTTTTTCCATATTGGGTTGCCACTGTTGATCAGATCAACTGTTTTGGTCTCTCGATACTGGATTAGCTAGGAAGTCACATTATGCTTGAAGGTGTAATGTAGTACTACGCAGCTGCATTTTTATGCCTCCACCCACCGAAAGTGGTGCTGTAGATATTAAGATGTTGTTATCTTGGATTCTATAATTGCTAGCAGTATACTCCGGGTGGTTTTCATTGCTGTTGCTTTGTTAGATTTTTTTCTCATATTACCTTAGTATACAAAGATTGTCCTAATTGCACATGCAGGGTTTTCTAAACCTTGCCTTATTGTGAATTTTATTGTTCCATGCTCCTGTTTTTTATGGATCTTTTTTTTTTGGGGGGGGGGGGGGATGGGGCTGGAGTAGAAGTGGATACAGTAAACTGTCATAACTGTATAGTTTTTTAATGTCATCTACAGACTACAGAATTTGATGCATTGACTAAATTCTAACAAGTCTATTCAAAGGACAAGTTTGCCATCAGCCCCCTCTCCCAAAAAAAGGAGGGGGGGGGGGAAGGAAAAAAGGCATTGCTCTAAGGAGCTTATAATTTGCAATACACTGTTTGACAGAAATCATCCAAATGATATGAGATTAATCATAAGAACAATATTTTTCTTTTTTATACAGGCCATGTTGTCTTAATACATATTTCACTATATCGATAATCATGCATACTCTATTCACCTTTCACATAGTTACCGTTGCAGTGTGTTGCACTCCACTTTCACCTATATTCCAATTATGCCAAACGTGAATCGTCAAACAGCTGAACCAAATTATTTTTAATGAGAGAAAGCTATGAAAGTTGCTTTATTTTTTATGTTTAGTTGATTTTTGATTCACATTTAATCTACATGCATGATAAAAATTTATTTCCATTTATATTACCTCGCCTTTTGTCAGTGGTTTTACGATGCGGCATGCAAACACAAAATGGTTGCATGAAACTGTTATAGCAACAATTAATTGAACCAAGTTCTCAAGGATTAACACTACTTCAATAGCAGTCCTCCCAGCTATAATGAATTTGGAGCGAACAATCATCATTATTTTTAGCTTTCTGAAATCATCCTCTCATATAATTGAATTATTTTATCGTATTATAATTCTATTGCAGTCCCGTTACAATTCAATTTCTTATATCTAGGTAGGGCCATCCCCATTTTCATAAAACAAAGGTCTGCAATATTCAATGCACTTGTTGTATGTCAAGGGCTCTCTGTGCTCACACGAAAGGCTTGAATTAGCCTAAGCCATCTCAAGGTAATAGCCATATGTGCCATCTTTGGTTTTCCTATAGTGCTCTATTGTTTTGTGTTGAGTAGAGAATTGCTATTCATCAAAATTGCCTTGATTAGGATTCACAGATGAATTTACGAGCCCTGCATGCAGCAGTCTGGAGTTGTATGTTGCTTTGTAAAACCACTGACTCAATCATTCGCAATGTCATTGAAACTCATCCATTGCAAGCTCATTAGGAAATTTTATTTAAAAGCAAAGCTTTGAAGCCTAAATGTAACAAATCTGCTTCTTGCTATAGATGCTGATTGAAATGGTTGCAAAAAACCTAATTGTGCATTGAAAAACAGTTTTACTCTGTAATTATGTTTTTTTTCACAGTTTCAATGATAATGCAGTTAAAATTGTGACAATCATTTTCAGTTTGTTATGAGATGGATTAAAGAAATGGTTATGTATGTGCCATGCACTTTTGAGAAAAATATTTTGTAATGCTTGATATTGGATGTCAATGTTCTTTCTCAGATTCAATCATTGATAGATATTTTGTTTGAAGCATTGTCTGTTTAGCAGCTGTAGCAGCAACAGTCATTCCACAGACTTCCATATAATATCAAAGAGCAGCGAGCCTGGTGAGATTGTGAGAGGATCAACCAATATGGCAGCAGAAAGATTCATCATCATCGTCATTATCCATGCCTGTACTCACTTCTCTTCTCTCATCTTCTCCCCATTCCGATCCTCAAGTTGGCAACAGGACCAGGGAAGGCACCGTAGATCACCAGGTGAGTGATATTGCCATTTTGAAAGAATTCCCAGAGAAGGATTGAAATTAATCTTGTGTTATGGGGAAGTTCACCATAGATATATTCCTCTTTCAATAGAAGGAGAATAGTTTGAACAGCCCATTAAAAATAGAATGATCAAAGTTGGTTCATTGATAAGGAAATAAGGCAAGAATTATTTCAATGAAATAAGCGTGGTTTTAAATTTGTCAGAAATCGCTCCTCGCTCTAGAAATCACCAACACTCCATCACAGTTACAATGGACATGCATTTCCATTTGATTTTACTTGTAAATCTGTGTCTTTTGACTAAATTTTCTCCCCAAAATGCATATTTTCTATACTGTTGAAAATGTAAAGTGTAGAAATCTATTTCCATTTATTAAATTTTCCAAAGGTATAAAAAGATACAGAAAACTTACACAAAATTACAAAATGTGGAATTTCATGTCCTACAATATGAATGGACAGCTTATCAAATATGATGTCATCAGAGCTGCCAATTTGCAGAGCTAATCGTGATTTAGAAGAAAATGTAATCTTTTAATTCCTTAACAAGTTTTATCATTCCTTTTTTAGTATGCTGTTCAAATTATTCTCCTTCTATTGAAATATTTAAATACGTGGGGTGGAGTTCTCCTTTAATTTATTTTTGAACTCTCAAGACCCAGCCTCTGTTTCTGTAGATCTCCTCTTTTTCATGTACTGTATAAGCCAATATTTTCATGTGCAGATATTTTTGCCTTTGGGGACCAGTTTGACATTTTTTTGTGTTATTATTTTTGACAGTGTTTGTATGCAGATGAATATGCATCATACTGAGTAGAAATTTTCCCTAGGCTCGGACCATGGCAGCAATTTTAGCATTTAGTTTATGGATTAGCACTGTTGCCTTGATGTTACCCATTTTACTCTTAATAATTACTGGGAAAACAAATATTTCAAGCATAATTCCAAAAGAAAAAGATCTCATGTAAAGACATTTCCAACATCTCAAACAAGGGCCACTATGACGACGATGACTGGAAAGTCGCAATTGATCGCAAATCACGTGCAAATTAGTTTGCACTTTTGACAAGATGTGCATGAAACAGTGATTGCCAATCAACTGCAACTTGCAATTGATCACAACTTTCTAGCAACAACTGTGTGTGTTGAACATAGATCTGCCATTTATTAAAGCCAAATCTCTTTTATAGATAAATAATTTTGGTCATGAGGGGTCCAGTTGAGAGAATTCCCACTGACAATGACCTGTGTCCCTGATTGATGGTGGACTTATGATAAAGAGATGCTTTTATACCTTCCAGAATATGTACAAGGATAGAAATTCAAATGTGATTCATATATAGTAAATCTCATAATACCTCATTCATATTGTGGACGTTTGGTATTTCTGACTTGGTATAATTATATGCATCGCTATTGCCCAATTATTGTGTGTGACAAAATAAAGCTTGCTTGAGGCTTGCCCAGTGTAGCAGCACAAAACATTTTCGAGCTTGATTTCAAGTATTGGACTTTAGTTGTTACCAGCTGGTTAAATTTTCACCATGCTACTAGATTTATGTAAGTGTTAAAGATATCAGTAACTGTATGGTTTGTTCAGTAAGATGACCGCTCCAGACACGTCTACACGAACTTCTTAATAGAAAGCACACTGCATGTCGAACAGCTTATTAGTTTTGCTTTAATTTGGATTCACAATTCTTCACAATTGGCAATGTGAGATACTTGAGCTGTAGATGTTGTAGCCAAATTGTCTGAGTCCCCCAAGCCAGTCTGTTTGGCTCAAATCAACAATACTATTGTAGGCTTGTATGGATACTGAATACATTCATTTGTAGATGACATTTGCTCTTTGAGATATTGGGAATTCATTGGTGGATTATTCCTTGCCTGTCCCATCAAAGGACATCTCAACCTTTCTATGGATTGTTTATGTTCATCCTTTGATGTACACTTCTTGTCATTTGTGAGGGCTGTTGTATTTCTTATTTTAGACTTTCTATGTTCTAGTATTTCATTTATGGATGGTGATAAATTTGTAGCGCATCTTATTGCATCTCTGTATGCCGAAAGAGATGGAAAATAGGAAATGAGATTTCATTCAAGTTTCTACATGTAGCTGATGAAAGGACATCTGAACATTTCCAATGGCTGTTTATGTTCTTGTCAGGATTCTTGTCAGGATTTTTTTATTTCTTATTCCATCCATATACTGTTTATAGTCATGTATTTCATTACAGGATTAATGTGATAATAGCACATTACTTGTTTAGCGCATATTGCCTCTGTGTCTAGGAAATAACGATACTAATACTAATCTAAAGTGCTTTTTGAACGGATAGCTTTTCATGGTTAATTTAAACTGGGGTATTGCACATTGAGTATTGGGTATTTAGGTCATGAAGAACATTTTTAGTTTATTGATTATAATTATCAATTTATTTTGGTTGGATTGAGTTCAGGTGCACAGTAACAATGAATTGGGAATATGGGTTGTAATGTGGTCAAAATGAAACTAAAAATAACTGACATATAACTGACATACTTGATAGTTACAATCAATTGCTAGTTGCAGTTGATTAGCACATGCCAATGCAAATGAAATGCACATTTCAATTTGCGACTGATTTGTTGCAGTTGAGATCTGATCAATTTGAGCTTTCTAGCAACACTCCATGGACATACATGTGTAAGTCTATTACTAGTTGTTAAAAAGAATCGTCATCCCAACTTGTCACATCTATATTTTGTTTCAGTTGTCTAAACAGCATGTTACTATTGATTAGTACCTGCAAAATATGAATGATTTCACATTTAAACCAGTGGATAAGTGAGCAGTCACTGCTTGGTACAGCTACATAAAGCGACCTCACAATTACTCTCTGCCATTCAGTAAAACACACAAGAGAAAGTCAAGGGGAGATGCTGTGCCAGTGTGCTGTGTAGGAACGAGGATCAGAAATAAGATTTCAATGGAGGGAAGGGAGACATGCAGCTATGACTCATGCAGAGTAAAGACTGCCAGACTGGAAGAGAGAATAAGATTTAGAGCTAGATATTTGAAGCATGGTACTTCTCTATTGATAAAGAGGAATATAGTATTTTCTGTCGCAGACTTAGGGTTTTATGATCTAGCAGGTTTTAGGAAGGAAATTGTGAAAATATGACATGATGTAGAGACATGAGAAAATGGTAATATTAAAAAATAGAAAATGAATTCAAAGGAAACAATGATGGAAGGAGGGAAGAAGAGGAAGAATGGATGGGAGGAGGTGAGGTATGAGAAGTTGGAAAGAGGGAGGAGGTAGAAGATAAGAAAGGATAAAAAAAAAAAAAGAATGATGTCTATTAATGTATCATAGAAGATGGATGTCAGAAATTCAGCTTGAATTTAAATGAAAATATAAATCATGTGGGTTTAAGAAGAAAAAGAATGTGCACCACTTGGCCCAGGTGAGCTGAAAAGTTACTGGTAGGAAGAAATTCCTTAAAATGCAATGAGCACCATAGCCATGCTCTATAGTCGGTTTGTAATGCACAGAGCACTTAGAAAATACTAAGTGTAACTTGCTATATAAATGTTCAGTTTCTTTTATAGTCATGAAATTTCCTGATTTTTGGATATTTTGGTAAATTTTTTTAGCCATGGTCATGTGCACAGGCGTGTAGTAAGTATAGGCAATCATCATTTTCAGGAAATTCCAATATCGTACCTGCGAAGCAGGAAATGTTGCTAACTTGAACAAATAGAGATAGGCAAAGGCTGAAATGTTCTGCACGTGCGATAATGATAATAATAATAATAATAATTACATTTATGAGGCACTTTATACAGGTGTTTCAAAGCGCACAAAGCGATAGAGGAGTGGCTTTACTTAAATGCCAGCTTCATCAATATTTTACAGCAAATAGACTCTGGCTGATGACTGCTCTACTTGGGGAAATGATGGGGTAGAATCTATGACAGAAATTAAAATTGATTTCCTCTCTTACATATTTTTCATCAAACTTGTCCTCTGCGTGGCTGAGAAGAAGTTTTGTCAATGTTGTGGTAATATATTTTGGGAGATAAAATAGTAGAATTTACAGATTATCTGGCTGTTGATAAACCTTTCTTTGTCTCTGTATCATTCTTGCCTTTTTATAATGCTGATTACTGTAATATAGTGGTTGGTGTTGTCTGGTCCAGACACAGCTCGGTCCTTCCATGAACGGGGAGATTCATTTATACCACGCATTTTCCATAGCTGTTTGATTGTATGGAGATATTGTAACGTTGTTGCCCTCCCCTCGTTGCTTGACATGGAATATCTGAAATCAAATGGTATAGAGAAGAAAATACTCTCACATAGGGTTAAAAAAATGGAGGAGTCTTTCAGATTGGTCTCAGATGTGAATAAAATCTCTCATTGATACAAGTCTCTAAAAGCTCAAATTCTCTCTCTTTCACTCTCCGCTATCATTCATAATCAACTACATTCTACATCTACTTGGGCATGATTTACTGTATTAGTCAATGATAAACTTGGTTGACATGATAAATGTCTTGTGAATGGGAATACAACACACCCTCATCTTTTCTCGGAATTGATGATTCGCTATTGACAGTTTTAAGCCCAAAACATGCTTGGATGAAATATGACCTACATGTAATGTGTACATAGTATTGCAGTTCATGTTTGTTTAGAGATTACTAGAATTGTATGTCGCAAAATGTGCTGTATGATGCAAATAGTTCTTTTTTTCTTCAAGTCAATTGCTAATTGTCCAAATGATTCTCTCGGAAAAAAATAGTTATGTAATAATCAGCAATACAGATTTCTCAGTGAAACAAATTTACTCCAAAGGGTTTCATGCATGTCATACTACTGAGCTGGCAATCACATTCAGACATAATAGGCGGGTTTACTTATATATTCAAATTTATGTGCGTTAAACGTAGTTACATGGTATTCCAAAGACTGGTTGACAACAATACTTGGAATCCAGTTTGCATACATTACTTGTTGCTATGTCGGGCAAGCCTCGGGCAAGCTTTGGGGTTGTCAAGAACAACCTTTGTGTTAGATGTATGCATAAAATTTGCATCTATTAGTAAACCCGCTTATTGAAGGAAAATGTAATTGTTATGCCTCTGCCACCATAAGTTGGTGCCAGAGGCATTATTGAGAGATTATATTTAATTTTCTGTCTCTAAACAAGTAAGTCTATTAGGCCTACACTGCACAAATCGGATGCATCCGAGAATAACTTCGCCAGTTTTTCTGATCTGACATGAGAGTTGGTACATCACCCATAAAGTGGAGGCGAAATTTCCTGCCAAAATATTTTACAAGAGCAAACACAATATTCTCCTGAACAATCATGATTATGTTGTTACATACGTCTACATTTATATGTAGTTGCATGCTCCAAAACTTGTATGCAAACATGCATAACTTATGTCGAAGGGGAGTCCATAGTGACTACACTCATATATGTACATGTACCCAATAATTTCGTGCGTGATAACCCATCTCGATCAGAGCATACATGTTGTGAACACTGTACATGCATGTATCAATCAAAATAATACATGCACATGAGTGTAGACCAAATGAAAACATCGTTCGTTCCCTTTTCCCCCGAAGATTTTTAGCATGAACAAGATCTATTCAATCACTATCTTCATGCGAATAGCATTGATTAGGGGACAAAGCATCCCACTCTGTGCATGTAGGTCTTGCTTTCTTTGTCCGAAACCAAGTGATCTTTATTCTTTGTGTAGGCGTATAACAGTAGTCCAAGTCATCAGTTCTTTGTGTACAGTGAGGTAGGCCTTGCCCCAACAATTCGCACATAGAGAACAAAGGACAATGAACGCATAGGCCTTGTAAAGCAAGGATTTACCCATTGAGGGTGAATGAATGAGCCTACGCAAATTTAATATTGTTTGTTTCTTTAGTCATCCAAAACCAATCTAACGATGTTGATAGGTCTAGACCTAAACTTTGAATGACACTGTAATGTACACAAAGGCTTACATGTAGGGTTATTAGATTTAAGAGGTGAAGTACATTAGTAATTTTGTAAGCAATGCTTGCACATTAAATTTATATTGTACGAAAGCTTTATCTGCAATTCTGCTTGGATTGCAGAATTCTAAGTCCCATGGGAAATTTACATGTAGGAACACATAGTGTGTTTGCTCCATGACTTTATTTTATTCTGAACCTGTCTTAATTTTCTTCTTGAAGCTTCTAAAAATGCTTTCTGATTCTGTTTTGAAAGAAGTTTATCAGATGGCAAGAGAATGCAACATGTATGAGCTAGCAGTAAAAGAATTATGCTATATTTTTTCAAAGATACTTATCAACCATTTTTATCTCTCACTTTACATATTCACCATATTCTAAAGCGACGCCGGGCTTGTATTTTCATTGTTTGTTTTATATTTCGTCAAAATGAATCTGATCTTTTTTTTAATATAATTATTGATACAAGCATACACTTTCCAGGAAAAAGAAGCGTATTTCTGCAATTGTGAAATTGGAATTCACTTAACAATTCTCGTATTAAAAGCGTTTCCTTGCAGATACATGCGACCCTACATCAAGAGAGACTTTTTAAATGACTGGTCTGCTAAATTATTGAGAATCTTACGAGTAGTACTACTTACGAGTACAACACTCAATGCCAATATGTTGCTGGTTACTAGTAACTTCAAGCAGGTTTAAAACCATCTTGACCTGTTTACTTGACACATATTACATTTTTTCTAACATGAATTTGACATTTAGTAACTGAGATAAGGAGTTGTATTGTTATACCAATTTCCCCAAGCATTTTCATTTAATCCAAGTACACACTTTCATGTAGATAAGCTATACAGTAAATAACATTTTCACTGTTGATCCCTTTTAGCATAAGATAAACATAAGGTGAGAAGAATTAGCCCAACAAAGGGATTGGGAGAAATCCAACATGGCTGCCATTCCACCGAGCACAGCCGGCCTACAAGACAGGTTATGAGTGAATATAACCTCGAGTACATGCACATGACCAAGCTTTGTACAGGGCAAGACATCTGCAAAAACCACAGCATACTTGTACATGTACACTAGCATCTAAATTCAATATGAGGTCAGTGGAATTAGCACAACGGGAATAGGGAGAAATCCAACATGGCCGCCATTCTACCGAGCACAGTCTACGAGACAGGTTTTGAGTGAATATAACATTGAGTACATGCACATTATTCCCTTTTATTAGGATAAAAAATGGAGGTTAGAATTAGGAGGAAAAGAGAAAAATCCAACATGGCCGCCATTCTACTGAGCATAGCCTACAAGACAGGTTTTGAGTTAATATAACATTGCGTACATGCACATTATTCCCTTTTATTGGGATAAAAAATGGAGGTTAGAATTAGGAGGAAGAGAGAAAAATCCAACATGGCCGCCATTCTACTGAGCATAGCCTACGAGGCAGGTTATGAGTGAATATAACCTTGAGTACATACACATGACCAAGCTTTGTACAGGGCAAGACATCTGCATAAAACCACAGCATACTTGTACATGTACCTGTACACTTACTAGCATCTAAATTAAATATAATAAAGGTCAGAGGAATTAGCACAACAGAGGAATTGGGAGAAATCCAACATGGCTGCCATTCTACCAAACACAGCCTGCATGACAGGTTGTGAGTGAATATTACCTTGAGGATATGCACATTATCCCCTTTTATTAGGATTGAAGATAGAGGTTAGAATTAGGAGGAAAAGAGAGAAATCCAACATGGCCGCCATTCTACGGAGCACAGCCTACGAGGCAGTCTATGAGTGAATATAACCTTGAGTACATGCACATGACCAAGCTTTGTACAGGGGAAGACATCTGCATAAAACCACAGCATACATGTGCATGTACACTTACTAGCATCTAAATTAAATATACAGTCAGAGGAATTAGCACAACAGAGGAATAGGGAGAAATCCAACATGGCTGCCATTCCATCGAGCATAGCCTACAACAAGACATATTATGAGTGGATATAACCTAGAGTACACATTCATATGACCAAGCCTCATACCAAAGAGATGTACATGTACACTTAATAATACTAGCATCTAAATCAAATATAAGGTCAGAAGAATTAGCCCAACAGAGGAATAGGGAGAAATCCAACATGGCTGCCATTCCACCGAGCACAGCCTACGAGACAGGTTATGAGTGAATTCAACCTTGAGTAACATATACACATGACCAAGCCTTACGCAGAGCAAGACATCTGCATAGAACCACAACATACACTTACTACACAACATGGGAGTGGGTCATAACACTCACTCACTCCATAGAGCTTGTGTATTGTAGGGCAACCCAATGTTATGTAGATTACAAACCTCACTCACAATAATGGAAGCTTGTAAGCAAGCTTGTTCAGGGAATTCACGATGAGTCATTGCATATGAATGTGATGAATGTATTCCTTTTTGGATGATACATATCTTCAATTGTCAATAGGCCTATCTGTATACTTCAATTGTACTGAAGTCGCGTTTGCTGTCTTTAAATAAACACTTTATGATTCCATCTTTGGCTATAGTACAATATCACTGCAAGGTAATGAACATGAAAAGCCATATATTTAAATTTGTCCACATACATTAAGTATTGATGAATGAATTATATTGGACTTCAATTTCACATTGATTTGATTTGGAATATAGTAATCAGAGAAAACTTTCATGACATAAATCTTTCCCAATTGTGTGAAATGGAGGCTTTTAAGCAAGCAAGCTTGTTCAGGGAATTCACGATGAGTCATTGCATATGAATGTGATGAATGTATTGCTTTTGGATACTACATGTACATCTTAATTGTCAATAGGCCTACCTGTACGGGGGAATCCCGATAGTCCGCGGGGCCGATAGTCCGCGGGGCCGTTAGTCCGCGGGGCCGTTAGTCCGCGGGGCCGATAGTCCGCGCTCTCTCCCTCTCTCTCCATCTTTATTTTGTGTTTTAGTCCGCGGGGCCGATAGACCGCGCTCTCTCCCTCTCTCTCCATCTTTATTTTGTGTTTTAGTCCGCGGGGCCGATAGACCGCGCTCTCTCCCTCTCTCTCCATCTTTATTTTGTGCTTTAGTCCGCGGGGCCGATAGACAGCGCTCTCTCCCTCTCTCTCCATCATTTCAGCCCCCCCCCCCTGTATTGAATTTCTGGGTGCACGCATGATAAAGTAGTTTTTGCCGAAGAGGATTTCTGCAGCTGGCAAATACTAAGTAGATTTACTTTCCCATCTCGCTCGTAGTTACGGGAAAGAAATAACTAATATTGAAAACATCCATCGTTAATGAAAAAGGAAGTTATTGAAATTTTTACAAAATGAACATAATATATGATAAAGAACAGGAAAATTCGCTTTTCTTGGTTGTACTCAAGGCAAGCGAGATATCCCCGCCCCGCGCGCATCATTTTGACTAAAATACTTGTAATACCTTATCTCTCTCGAAAAAAAAGAACTACACACAAAAAACAAGAACTCACATATTTGAGTAATGTGAAACTATAATGACACACAGTTGAGTATTTTCATTGATATACTCACCGGTGTGTCATTATAGCGTCACTTTTTGCGACTTTACTGAGATCCATGAGTTCTTGTTTTTTGTGTGTATGTCGTGAAATAGTCGCATAATTAGTAAAGTCACAAGAAATGTCTTCTTTTTTCAACAAACGCCCCTTTTCACATTACCTCACCATATTCTGTCAAATATTACAATACCCCCATAAAGGCTTTGATTATGTTTTCTTTTTATGTTATAGTACTTATTCATCATTCATAATATTTAACAAAAAGAAGAGAGCGCGGTCTATCGGCCCCGCGGTCTATAGGACCCTGATCGAGGGGCCGATAGACCGCGGGGCCGATAGTCCGCGTTCTTGAGAGAGAGGTGAAGAGAGCGCGGTCTATCGGCCCCGCGGACTATCGGGTGTATTCCACCTGTACACTTCAATTGTACTGAAGACGCACTTTGCTGTCTTTAAATAAACACTGTTTGGTTCCTACTTTGGCTAGTGGAATATCCCTGCAAGGTAACACTTGATCATGAAATATAGGGGCCATAGATTTCCATTTGTCTCCAGACATAATGTATTGATGAATGGATTTTGTCAATTTCATGTTGCTTTGATTTGAATTTATAGTGATAAGAGAAAAATATTTCAGGGCACCCATGTACATCATAAGAAGTTAATTCAAGAATCAGTTTCTCAATTGCGAATAGAAATTAAACAGAAATGCTTGCTTTTTTTCTTTTTGTAAATTTTGGTTTTAGAAGGGGTGAAAAGTGTCATATTCAAGCGCAAAGCATTGGACTTGATAGGTTTGTTGATATGGATTAAATTCAATTACATTTCGACATTAGCCTACGTTATACCTCTATGCTATTCAGGTAGCTTCAACTCAATTCCATGTAGTATATTTAGTGCCATGCATGCTATTACTGCCAGTGGGAGTAAAATCCACATGGCAAGAATAGACACAAATTCTGGCAGCTTGGGAAACTCATTTTTGATTACTTGTATTTTCATTCTTCTCATTCAGACATCATTATCATTGAACACCAGTAACAAACAAGCAATGGGAATGAAAATGTAAAGAGTGTATGTGAGCTTTATAAGGATAGTTGAACCTGATTGTAATTAGTTCTTTTCGACTAGCAAAAGTTTCTCTTTATATCAAGGCTAAAATACAATATAAAATGGAGGTTAGGACAGCTAGTGAAATCATAGTTGTAATGAGAGCTTGTTAATACATCAGTGCTCTTTGTATACGAGGTTGGACTATACAGACTTCATACGTACTACAACTATATTCTTCTTGCCAGGTGAATTTTGCCAGCAGTATACACTGAACGAGCCATCATTCATTGCGTCAATCCGAAAATGGAGATTATGCTCAGATCCGAGGTCAAAGGTCAAGTGCCTGCTGGTTTTGATAGTGTGCCAATGCCATGTTTACAGTGTTACCCTACCTTACCCCATTACTACATGTGCATGCTCCAACTGTTGTTTTCATATCCGTGAAGGAGGCTATGTACAGTAAATACTCAAATGTTCAAGCTTTCCTCTGGGCATGCATATAAGCCGCACTAAAGTGGTAGGACGATCAAGAAATATGGCAATGTTTTTATTAAAAGTGATCATGTAGCACATATATCCAAGATTGAAAGTATGAGAGTGCAACGACTGAAGCTGAGTACAAATTGATCTTCAAGGAAAGATCATGAAAATGTGAATTGGCTCTACTCTTTGAGGTTGAAATTCGTCATTTTATATAATTTTGTTCGTTTTTTTTAGTATTGATTTTGTAGTCGCTATGGCAGCAAGATATTGTGTTTCTGGCACAACATAGGCATGTACATGTATATAAACCATATAGCCCAAATCTTATACATGGACAGTAGGAATATGTAGAGCACATGTACATTTTGTACACAAGTAACTGTGTCTTATTTTAGACATGTGTACTGCCTTTATTAGTGACTTCCCTAAAAAGATGCATAAATAGGGAACAGCTCACCTGTCAAATAGAGAACTATTCATTTATTATGTACTGTACAAACACTGCAGTTGCAATGGAGGTTACAATCCTTGTGCACTCTGTATTGTTCAAACACATGTACATGTTGTATGTGCTATGTGTACATGATTTTGCTCAATAGGTCAATAATTCAAAATTATGCACATTGTGTTTTTAACCTGAAGAAAACTAGAGCTTGCATGGTGTACCCTACACCACATGGTGCAACTGCAAACATTTTTGAATTTGTAACAATTGAACTTCAATATTTCAAATAGTTTATTACCAACTTCATACACATTTTAATATATGTGGCCATTTTTACGATCAGTGGTACAACAAGTGTACTCTAGACGTCAAAATTTCAAACAGGATATTTTTTATTATTTTTCTTTTATTCTTGTTCGAAACTGTTCAAAATTTTGAGAAAAATAGGTTCCAGACCTTAAACTTGAACGATTATTGTTGTTATGACAGGAAAACGATTAGATATGAAGCAAAAATTAAACTAAATACCACTTTCAGGAATAGCACAATTTAGACATTAAAATGATGTAAATTTTTCTTCAAGCAAAGTTCTATGATACTTTACAATATATATTTTGAAAAAAATAATGATTTGAGTGTGTAAATCAAGCAAATTTGAAAATAATTGAACAAAATCTACTAGTTTTTTGTAATAATTAAAATCAGAATGCTATTTTTTAAGAATTTCAATATTTCTAAAAGCACATGGCAAGTCAAACTTTCCCCACAAGAAGTCCTCAAGGAGGGCTTCTTTACTATGTAATTTAAGAAAATTTAAATAAGTTTTTAAGAATTTAGATTTTTAACACATGCATATATTTGAATGTTTCGGAGGTGACATAATTGTTAACATTAATTTCTGTTCAAAATACATGGCTATGAGAATAAATATCTGGATGTCTATCAATTTTCTTTAATTCAAACCTAAGAACAAGAATATAACTCCACTATAATGAGGAAAAAATCATGCAGAAGAAGTATTTAACATTTTATTAATAAGCATGAACAAGGTTAAACTTCCCTTTGGATGAAAGGTATATACATGTACAGTGTATGTACAGATGTACATGTATTGTGGTAGGTGAAACATGCCCACTCCATATTGGGATGGGGGAGTGTGATTATCATATCAATTTGCAATCAGCTTGTGTCATCCATAAGCAATAGGGAATTATTGCTTTGTTTCGGAGGTGACATATGATGTTAACATTAGGTACAACCTATATTCATTTGGCAAAGAAAGTATTTTAACTGTGAATACTAGTTTGTTAGTGGATTTCAAAATATTTAGAAGTTATATAACAGTAGACATATTGATGTTCTTGGTAATTTGTATACACCAAGATTAAAAAAAAACATATATATACGTTGGACTGTCGACATCCAGCATAAGAGAAATAACAGGGTTAAAACAATGATAGTCGGCATTTCAGACCGCATTTCCAATCGATTGGATTAAGGGATATCTGAGAGCTCTGATACTGTAAAGCGGGATAATCTTGTTGCGTTAATTCTTCGCGGTTTGTTAGTTCATGAACATTTTCGCAGGGTATTGAATTTGCTGATACAATCCATCAAAAAAGGCATGATCTCCTGACCTGACTAATAAAGATTTTTCAAGAAACGGAAGGTGATTACTGCTACATTATGGAATGTTTTTAAAACCCCAAAAATATATAGTATGACCTTATAATCACAGTATTACTGGATATTAGGATTACATGTAGAAGTGTAAATACACATGCGATTGAAACATTGAAAGCATTATCATGCCACTTAAAAACGCAATGTGTGAAACATTGCGCATGCTAACTTTTCATACAAAATTTAAAGGATTATTTCCTGGTGGTCCACTCCTTGTTTTGGTAAATATTTCCACTTTTAGGGCAAATTTGAGACAAAGTTTCCAAAAACTCCTGCTAAATCTGACACAGTCATCGATGCAGAGATAT
>BQKZ01009105.1:0-10396 GCA_036244855.1 Temnopleurus reevesii
AAGAGGATACCTAAGACCATTTTGTGCAACTGGCCCCTGGAGAACGTGTAAAATTCTGCACTGGCAATCATATTCATGTTGGTTTTGTTTGTTCTACACCCCTGTAGGAAGACTGTTAGCATCCTTTTATTGTGCAAAGGTGGAGTAGATTTATCTACTGGGTTGCGTACAGCATAAAGTGCATGCTTTTCTTGCGGAAGGAAATACAATATCATCGTTCGTGTGTTTACCTTAAAATATTATAGCGTTTGAGCGTGAATATTTGAGAACTCTTGAGTGGAAATATGTTTTTTTTATGTTAATTAAATTCTTTAGTGAACACGTAGTAAGTAAAACATGATATTCCTAAACATAAATACATAAAAGCACATAAATAAAAAACAGAAATTCAGTAAAAAGTTTTTTTTTTTTTTTTGACTCCTCTCCTGTTCCAGTGGCGCTGTTGCAATAGACCATGATAATTTCTACGGAGGAATGATGTCGAGCACCCTACAGGAGGGAGGTGGTAAGTATTATACCCTCTTCGGAAAACAAAACTAATACACTCGTTGAGAAATAGTCAGATTAATAGATACAAATGATTCCATCCCTAGTCAAAAGTGACTAGAATTTGATTAAAATGACTAAAAATCAAGTAATTTCTGACCAGATTCTTAGTCCTTTTAGTCAGGTTATAACTTTTGACCAGCCAAAGATTAAGTCTTACTGGGATCCTTTAAACTCGTCAATCTGACCATTTTTAACCGTGTACCTTTTCCGAAATATTTCACAGTTCGATCAACCATTTTTTTTTTTCTTCAAAATCTCGTGCCTTTGTGATTCTTTATTCTTCCTTCTTTCTCACTTCAAACATGCACGATCTTGAAAGAAGAAAGAAATCCTTTTTTTAAATCTACTTTGTTGTAATTGTTTATATGCTTAGTACTTTTTCTAGGGGTCCGAAATTATGCAAGTTTTGCTTCTCGGCGGATTTTCTTCATTTCCTTGGTTGTATGGATTTTAATGCATGTGACGTAACATGTGTACACGTAATCAAGGAACACGTTCTGTATGCCTAAAAGGGTCATCGAGCTGAGTTATAAAAACATCTTCATTGAATATTTACTAGTTTTGCTTGCTTTTGAAAAAGTTGTAAGGCTTCATCCTTTCTCTGTTTTCCTTGTTAAAAGGCTTACTCACACATTCGCGTTTAAAGCCAACGACTACCCACTGTACATAAAACAAAACAAAACAGATATACAGACGGAAAATACTTGACCCACACTGTGTGCACTAGGTACAAATGGATTTTACAAAGTAAACATCTTCATTCAAGACTTCACAAAAGATTAATGTTCATTAAAAGATATCCTCCTTATTATTCACTGGACAGATGATACAACTGTTCGAAATTTCTCCACAGAATGAGCGGGTAGGAATTTTGCATCCAGTTATTGTGAATGATTCAATGGAAGTTGCTTGCTGTGTCCATATCACTTGTTCTTTTAACTCACAAAATGCGGCGGCTTGATTTGATATACTTTTAAATAACAAAATCTTAAAATGTCACAATTTCTTGTCAGTAGCAGCCCTTACTTGTCGAAAATCCTTGGTTTAATATATAGAAATGTGTGTTTGTATACATGTATTTCCTGTTATACAGAGCCCCCAGTACTTTGATTGTTGATGGGGCTACCCTGTTAAAATAAAACGTAATAAATAAGTAAATAAACAAATAAATAAACTATGAAATTTATCATTTTTTTTCTAGCTATGACAACAAGTGGAATGAATGCCAATACCACTGATAGCGGTAAGAATTATAGATTCATTACATTTCATTCCATAGCATGTTAATGATTTATGCATGATTGCCGACTCAAACCCTTCAGTTTTTAGCCTGCGTTGGCCCAGCGTGTTTTGAAAATTAAAAACGCCCTCCGATCGCACAGGATAGGTTGATCGGACAATGGACTGACGCCCGGCTTGCGTTCAACGAGCATACGTCGAGCGTCAATCAACCGTATGACCTGCGTCTTTGTGCGCCCGGGGAGCGTTTTGATAATTAAAAAACGCTGGGCCGACGCAAGCTAAAAACGCAAAGGTGTGAGTCGGCATTTAAAGGGGAATTACACCCAGAAAATAATGTACTGTCGGTAAATGGAGAAAAATCAGATGAACAACCTGTGAAAATTTGAGCAAAATCGGATAATCCGTTCAAAAGTTATGAATTTTCAAAGTTATCATGTCCACCTGTGCTGGGCATCCTTAAATTGGCAACGTATAGCTAATTAGCATAATCTGTGATGTCATACATGGAGAAGTCCTCATTCACTTTGCATATAAGTTTATCGAAAATGGATCAACATCATATTTGAAATGAGGAATCAACACCGTTCTTTCTGGAATGATTGCAGAATTGATATGGCTATAATATATTTAAACGACAAAACAAAATTTTGTCTACTTTTCTAGAAAAAGATAAAAATGTGACATTTTGTGTACAAAGTGAATGGAGAGTTCTCCATGTTGGCAGCCTGTACGTTTGCCAATTGAAGGAGCCCATGAAGGGTGTAAATCAAAACTTTGAAAATCCATAACTGTTCAATGGATTATCCGATTTTGCTCAAATGTTCACAGTTTGTTCATCTTATTTTTCTTCATTTAATGATAGCAATTTAATCTCTGAGTGTAGTTCCCCTTTAATGAGTTATGCTTGATACATCATATATTTAGGCTGATATCAATAGCAACGGGAAATGAGGAAAAGAACATTTTCTCGGAACTGAATTTCGATAGACCAAAGCGTGACAAAACAAAATTCAATTTCCTTTTCACTCAGGTGGTTATGAAATCCACGTCATAAAACACATGCAGAACTTTCAAGGCGATAGTCATTTGTTAATGGATTAAATGATTACAAACGCCTCGTGTCACCTTGAATGTTTAATATGTTCTCCTCTCTTGTTTAACACAATTAAGCAGATGAAACAATAATGGTACAAGAGAAGCAGCTAAAAATTAATGAAATGAAAATGCTACATACATGTAGTCAGTATCTAACAAATATTTAGTAAAGGAACGTAATCTTGAAATGATGGAGGCTTTTTATGACAATTTGTAATGTGATTNATTATCATAATTAGGCAAGTGTATGCTAAAATTGATAGGCGATGATGTTAAAAATATTTTTGGGAACTTCACCTTGTCATTCAGGTGTTTTCAGTAAACGGAGAAAAATAAGATAAACGAATTTTCAAACTTTTAGCAAAATCGGACAATCCGTTCAAAAGGTATGAATTGGACAATTTTGCACTCCCCATAGGCATCCTTAAATTGGCAACTTTGGCATAATCTGTGATGTCTTACATAGAGAACTCCTCATTAATTTTGTACATGAATTTATTAAAAAATGATCAGAATCATTGTTCCAATCAAAGAAACACCACCATTCTTTCTAGAATGCCTGCAGAAATGATATGTATATATTATACTTGAGCAAAAAGTATACAATTTTGTATACTTTTCTATAAAAAGAAGAAAATGTGAAATTGTGTGTACAAAGTGAATGGAGAGTTTTCTATGTTGACAGCCATTTAGTGCTTGTAGGTTTTCAACTCAAGGAGCCCATGAGGGGTGTAAATGAAAGCTTTGAAAATTCACAATTTTTTAATGGACCACCAAATTTTGCTCAAATTCTCACAATTTGATCATTATATCTTATCCATCCACTGGCAGTACATGAGTGTATGGGGTAATTCTCCTTTAAATACATTTTGAACATTTGAGAGCAAGCTTTACAGGGTATTTCGAATAAAAATCTAGTTGGAAATCTAGGTTTGGAGATTTTTGGGGGATCAAAATGGTCGATTTTTTTCGGGAAACTCACAATTAAAAATTGTGCAAATTGTAATCTATTGAATTGTTTACTTTGTTTCGTTGTGGCATATTCAAGACTGAATCTGCCCCTCACTGAAAAGCACGATTCGTTATATTCAATCCCCTTCAAATATTCATTTCTTTCTGATTCATCGTCCGACTTAATGCAAATTTTCATTTGTCCGTTTTGATTTGTTATTGCTCTAAATCGTACGGTGTTTTTTTCTGGGGCAGACACAGTCTTTGAAAATGGCCTGATGGAAAACTAATACACTTTGTGTACATTTCAAGAGATTATTTCGTCGTTTGCTGTTTCTTAAATTATTTTATGCTTTTATTACAACAACTACAGCTCCCACAAATACCACTGGCATGACTGGAGAAGGTAAGAAAACATCTAATTACATTATGCATGATGAAATCTAACAGAACCAATTTAGTATTCAAATGTTAAAAAATTTCATACCATGCAAAGACTGAAATATGCGGGTTAGGTCTTGTATTTCCAATCTACCGCAAAGTCTTGAATAATGACGATGTAGCAAAGATGATGATGATGCAGGAGAAAAGAATAATGATATAAAATTATGATATAAATGGTAATACTACTACTACTACTACTAATAATAATAATAATAATAATTATAATCATAATAGCAATATAATAATAGTAACAATTATATAATAATAATAATAAATAATTATAGTAGTAATAATCATACACTAATGATACTACTACTACTACTACTACTACTACTAATAATAATAATAATGTGTCGTAATCAACTATAATGGAGGTACAACTTTGTAAAGTATGAAATAAATGCAGTATAGACATTATAATTAGAATCCCTGCCTAGGCCCTCCACCAACACACACAACACCAACAAAGCAAATCACATTTTGGCGGGAAGGAATCACAGCCAGATTTGTAACAAACCGTAAACCCCTTATCGAATCATAACCATGATAACCATCTTCCTTTTTCTTTCTTGTTTCATTTCATAAATCATCTCTTTTAAGGAGAGACAACGATGTCGATGATGATGACCGAATCCGACCATGAGACGACGACCAGAGGAAGCGGTAGGATACTTCAACTATAATAATAATAATAATACACGGCTTTTATATAGCGCTTGTCAACTCTTCATTAGAATTCTCTAAGCGCTCTACAATCGCAGCATTATTACCCTGGCTTTAGCCCGGCAGCCACTTTATTAGCGCACTTGGCATTTCAAGGGAAAATTTTCTACCAGGTACTCACCTGGGTTGAGTGCAGCACAATGTGGATTAATTTCTTGCTGAAGCAAATTGACGCCATAGGTGGGATTCGAACCTGCGACCCTCTAGTTGAAAGACGAGAGTCAGAATCACTACACCACGGCGCCTCTACACTATGGTCAACGCACGATTCTACGAACGACTGGTGACCCTCTGTCGGGTGCTATTCTGTGCCAGAGGATACGATTGAGTGGAGGGGAGGGTCACTAGATTTTGTGACTACCAACAGCTTCATGAAACACATTCCTGGGTTGAATTTCATATAGCTGTTTGTAGACCTTTTCGTATGAATCTACGAACGACTGGTGGCCCTCTCCTGCACCCAATGACAATTACTGTGGCTAAATCGCACTTGGAAAGGATCACCAGTCGTTCGTATACAGTTTGGCGAAGATGTACGAATAGATTTATGAAACACAACCCCAAGGTCCATTTCCCTGAAGGCAATTACAAGTGAAAAGAAAGTTGTCCGTTATAACACGGAGAGAAGCCATTATCTATGGTTTCTGGACAAAGGCCACTAATCCATGCAAAATAAAGAGTATATATTTAGTCTGACAAATTAAATTAATGTCAAAGGCTTTCAAATAATTTCATGTATTTTTCAAGAGATTTTACACGGTAAAAACGCTGGTGTTAAATTTAACATAAGCCGGCATCAATATAAGTCCACACCAGAAAAGTGTTAGAATAACAACAGTTTGGAATCAGCTTAATATGTACACCTACTGGTGTTGCTTATAAGCTCTGAAATACACCAAGCGGTATTTGATTTGAATCCACACAGGTGTTATTTTAACACCTTTCTGGTGTGGACCTATATTGATTCCGGATGGTTTTAGATTTAACACCAGTGTTTTTGCAATGTATTCAAATCTGTGTTAGAGTGCTAAAGCTATATAGAGAACCATTTTATTTTGCAATAATTCATGCTTTGAACTGAAAAAGAGAAAGAATGATGGCGATAACGGCTATGATGATGAGGATGAAAATAGGTGGAGAGCTCAATTTCCGGTTATTTAGATGCTGCTCGTAGCATATTCTTGAATCATTGCTTAATTCAATTTTTCCTTTTTTTTTTCTCTTTTTTTTTCTTTTCAGCCACAATGATGTCTTCAGGAATTGGATTTCTTATTCTCGCTCTGATTGTCGGCATGAGACAACTGTTTCAATAAAAGGGTTATTTCCTTTTCTAAGATAGTAGGAAATATTACTATGTATATATGTACCAATTATTTCGAGTTCTCGTGTAAAAATTTAATTTCGGTGTTAAATGTTTTTCAGTGCCTTTTAATGATAATGGATTGACACTCGCCATATTAGGAGAACATTTTATGAAGAACAAAATAATGTGGTTTATTCATGCTGCAGTCATATTTTAAGCTAAAGATTTTATCAATTAGATGATTATACAGTAAATATGGTACTATAATTTCCGCTAGTGGTCAATTTATGTTAACTTTATAATTTTGTATAGAAATTTATATTTGTTTCGCTCGTCCTTACTGTTTTGTTTACCGTATATGGAATAACTTAACTGGTCCATCTTTCTAAGGTAGCATAACAAACGTTATCTGGTATACCGTTTTAATTAGGACGGTCCCAGCATTTGGATTTGACAGTTAATTTTTTCTGGGTGACAGATCAATCTGACCAAAATTGTTAAGCATAAATGAGCATCATCAAAATGAAAAAAAAAAACCGTAGTGTGTCTAAAAGTCTTTAGGGTAATATTTTTGATAAAATGTAGCACAGAATGGACAAATTATGGTGGATGCATTTTTCAAGCTCTGTTTCGATATTTCAGTAAACATCAGACTCTTTCCAATCAACAATTTCTTTAATTTTACCAAATTTATCCTTGATATAAAACGCACGTCTAATGCGTGCCACGGCCAGAACATAAATTCTCACAATAACAGGTTCATTCAATTCTGTTTTGCCTTTCATGGTCATCCAGGCAAAATAGTGTATAATAAGCATTTTAAAATGACCTTATGACTTTGCGATGTGAAATAAATACCTTTTAAATCGTACTTAAAAGCTCCTTCTATTTGATCATACAAGAAATCAAATATACAGCGTTAATCAGAATATTGTCAAATTTCGTTAACAAGGTTATGACTTACATATTATACAAGGGGTATACGTATACTAGTACTTTGCTGTCTTACGTGTACAACAGCTGGGCACTAGCTACTCCAAAGTTATGAGAAATGATTATGATATGCATACATTGAAGCAATAGACCTTAAATATTAAAAGTTAGCACTGCCGTTATGGTTAATAAAAATACGTACTGTACTATATTTTGTTTTGTTTTGTTTTCATGAAATGCAAATTGCGAGGCGTGGCATTGAGAGCCTGTAGGATACAAAATATTTTCCCAATCATCACCTTCTTTATTAAATAGTCCTCCATGATATGTAAGAGGTAAAATTATTCGAATTCTAAATTGCTTGTTTCATTTGCCCTTTCAGGACGATTGAACACATTGTGGGTTTTTACTGAAGTAACTATCAATGTTCTAGAACATCCTAGACAAGGTATTAGAAACAAAACAAAATTCACATATGTATATAAACACAGAATTGTGTGTAAGGGTTTTTTTATCATTAATTTTGACTCCTCGATATTTGTTGAAAAAAAAGAAGAGAGATAGTGGGATGAATTTAGTTGGGAGATAATGAAAAGCTGATGTGGAGGAATAACAGTATATGGGTGTGAAATAGAGTGGAACAGGGGAAAAGGGTATAGCTCAGAGAGAGAGGGAGTGTGTGTGTGTGTGTAGAGAAGGAGAGGGGTAGCGAGATATATGTGTGTATATATTTATGTTTGTATGTTTGGGGCGTGCGTTTGAAAGCGTTCGTGTGTGTATTTGTGTATGTATGTCTGTGTGTGCGCATGCGTGTATGTGGGTTGGTGTATATGTATGTGTGTGTGCGTGCATGTGTGTGGGTGTGTGTGTGAAGATGGGGGAGAGTCCATTCTGCTCACTTACGTTCACCCTTATAACATTAGTCGAGTTTATCCATCATTGGGGAAATACCGGGCAACATTATTTTCCACACAACTGTTGGTTGAAATATCAATCTTATCGTTGAATAATTATATCTACCAGAAATCTGCCATATTTATACTAATGTGGGAAGTGCGTTAACTTTAGTACTGGGTGAACTTTTACCAACCTTTTAAAGAGTGTTCTAGTTACATACGGCTGGATTTTTAACCAGGTCCATGAGGAAAATATTGTTATGGGTCCGTATCAATGTTTATCAACTTGGCTTTCACATCTTCTTTGACAGTATCTCGATGCTCGATAATACTGGACCGATACGGGTCTCTTCGGTTCGAACCGGGTTGATGTATTCCTTAAAATTATACCTTGGTGAATCTACCTCAAATTTTCCTCATGTTATTTATATAATATATATCTACAATCCTATGATAGCTCTTCGAAATAATATGACCCCTTCTCTTGGATTGATTATACAAATTGGAGACAGTTTCATGTATTTTTCTGTTACAATTTTTGCAAATAATGAGCTATATTTCAGCAACGACACATAAGACAGCAAATATAAATCAGCGCATTTAACATCATCATTATTTTTTTTTCGAGTTTTGGACCAAATTTGAGAGAAATTTGTGTGGATATTGGACGTCGGTTAATTGAGTGAATCTTTTTGCACCGCATTTACCGTTGTGGGACGTATTAAGGATTAAAACAAAATTATAATTTGAGCAAATGGTCGTTATTGAGCAATACCGATTGATCAAGGGAAATGCCATCTCCGTTGGATGAAACGTTGATGGACAAGATGATATGAGAATGGCAATTAACAGAGAGAGAAACGAGAGAAAAGAGATATAGCAAAAAGGGGGCGTGAACGGGGCATGAGATTCAGAGAGAGAGAGAGAGAGGGGGGGGGGGGGGGGGGGGNACTCAATTTAATTTACCTCATTAGGGGTAGGCCCTATAGAGATTTTTGATGCACGACATGTTGCTATGTGAGGGGTAATTGCTCAAAAATGAGCTGGTCAAGAGGTAGTTTTGAATGCAGAATGAGAAAGTCCATAAAATGTCCATTCCATTGCTACCAAGCACTTGTCGACCTAATCTGCAGCTGATTTTATATGATTTTTTTAAGAAGGCCAATTAACACACGGGTCTATGGAGAAATAATTACGCGTGTGTACCCCTAAGAATATAAATAAATAAATTAAAAAAAAAAAAAGGAGAAGTTTATATCTGCCGATAGAGGGCTCACTACTTTTACACGTCTTTTATCCTGCACAAAACCCGACCGAAAAATAAAAATGAATACGTTATTATCAAGAGCAAATACAATATTTGCCTTTACACTGAGTATATTAGCGGCTCTAACATTTCTTTGCTTTCTCACTACAGTAGGATTGGACACCAAGAAAGAAGTGAAAATCACCACAACAAAGCATTCTGTGTGAGTACCAAACCAGCTGTTTTTTTACCTTAGTCCCACACGCTAATAATACCATATGCCTATGGCTATGGGTAATGTAAACCTATGCAGGCTAAGTACAGGTGTATGGGCTTTATGGCTAGCCGCTATGGCATCTTATGCGCTATTGTCAGTGTATGGGCTAAAATATTTATGGTTTCTTACAATGTCACATCATCGTCTTCGCTTGAAGTATTCAGAAGACGACTGGTAGGGTTGACGCTAGCTATGGATAGCTCCCTGGATTCTGGAATAGTTTTTGACATTTTTTGACATTGTCACTACTCCAGAGAGCTATGGAGTAGAGTCTATACCGTGCGTGTAGCACGGCGTTTTCAGATTTTAAATCGCCCAAAATTACTACTTTTTATTTTGTTATTTTCAATTTCATACCCCTTTGAACTTTCCTAGCATTACGTCTTTCCCTTCCCACCACGAATCATAATGAATGGGACTTACCTGTGTTGGAAATATCCAATTTTGTCCTCTTTTCCTCTTGCACAGCAGACAGTCCAGTATGAAACTAAATGACTTCCGTTGTAAACATCCGGTTCGGGTCAAAAGGTCACTGTGGTGGAGTTTCTTGGCCACTTTGCAACCCAGAAATCAGAATTTCTGACCGGTATCATACGTGCAAGTACATTCGCAATCGTCCGCGAGCGAGGCCAAATAGCGTAGCGCGCGAAGAGGGCTCACTCAAAGAATAACACACGCAAAAAGCTATCGTACGCAGAGACCCATTTCGGAGTGTGTGTTATTCTTTGAGTGAGCCC
>BQKZ01009105.1:12008-22343 GCA_036244855.1 Temnopleurus reevesii
CAGGAGACATACATACACACAGTATGGTGAGAATGCTGACCTGGGAGCCTTTTATTTTGATCTTCAAGCCAACTTAGATCCTCTCTTTAACTGGAACACCAAGCAGCTTTTCATCTACCTCACTGCTGAGTATGAAACTAATGATAATGTAAGTATTTTACGCTACGAGCTGAACGGATTTAAAAAAAACAGAGTAGACAAATTCCATCCAAGCCTTCACAATACCTTTAACATGTGAAAGTATGATGCTTCCATGTTAATTCAGTCAGGATTTTCCATTCGACCCGGAAAATGAGTTAAGCGTTTTCCAAGTCAGGAAATAGTCCTGGAATTGATTAACCTCAAATCAGGGGAAAATCTTGGAATGTGACAAAATATTAAATGTAAATTGATGATGCATTGAAATAGGTTAATATGAGTAAATTAATTTAGTTATCATGGAATCTTTGGAAGTTTTTCAGGGGAAAATCAGAGTTTCCATTTCAAAGAGTGGGAATTCTGTCTATGTACAGGTGCAATATCCATTCTAGATTTCTTTGCAGAATAAGAGAAAAGAAAAGTTCTTAGATTGTCGCGAAGACCTGTTGTGGTGGCTTGAATGCGAATTGTTCTTTTTGTCTAATTTCTTTGTTCATTTATAAATGTTTTCTCTTCAGGAACCAGCTTGTTAACGTACCATTAGTTCCTGAACAAAATATTTCATCATGAGAGAAAGCATTTAGATATTTTTTTCATTCTTTCTCTCATAAAAAAAATTGGTTCAGCCGCTTGGTGATTCACATTTTAATCTCTATCCTCATACATGTATATATTCCTGGAGTTTGGCATTGCGGCATTTCATAATTGAAAACTAGTTTTCTAGAGGTAGATGGGCACCGGATTGCGCCGAATGGTAGTGAGAGATTCTGTCCAGCACCCTTGCCAAATAATCTGCTATGTTTCTCATATTTTCAGGAGAGGAAACAATATACTCACATGAATTGATATTTATTTATAAATGCTTTATTTGCAATGTCGTCAAATGGAGAATGAATGATATTTTCTTATGATTTACAAATCAATCTTTGGTGTAAAGTGCTGTTTGACGGTGGTTTGCAGCTTGCCAAATGTCAAATTTCAGCCGCTACCATGTAGCCTTTCCATGGTCTCTTGGCAAAAAGTATGATGTTGGCTTTACATTCGTTACCAAAAATAAAGTTTACGATATATATTTCCATTCTTAATTTTCAGAAACTGAACCAAGTGGTAATCTGGGATAAAATCATAAAACGAACATCAAATGCCAATCTCAACTTCAACAGGATACAGCCCAAATATCCTTTCTTTGACGATGGGCATGGACTAAAGTAAGTAACTCAACTTCTAATATTAAGGGGGTGTGTTGCTACAAAATTGCAATCAATTGCAAGTTGTAGGTAATAGGCGAGAGGCAATCAAATCCATAGTTTTATACGCATCCTGCAAATGGAAATGCATGATCCAATATGCAGCTCATTTGCGATCAATTGCAACTTCATGGCAACACTCCCTAAGAAATCTTGGCTCCATTCTAACAGAGCTTTTTTTTTTTTTTTTAATTAATTATAAATTCATGACAGAATTATCTAGCAAAAAAATTGGTGCAACTGAAAACTGCTCTGTTGTAAATATAGGTAAAAATGGAAATTTTAGCATCATTATCATTATTTCTATTATCATTTGCGTTTTGCCCAGAATGCTGCATTTCCCACTTATCGCTATATCATAGACATCACTTTTAAACTTTAAAGAACCCATCAATAGGCGGGTTTACTTATATATTCAAATTTATGTGCGTTTAACATAGTTACGCGGTATTCCATAGACCGGTTGATAACAAAAGGACTACAATACTTGGAATCCAGTTTGCATACATTACTTGTTGCTATGTCGGGCAAGCCTCGGGCAAGCTTTCGGGTTGTCAAGAACAACCTTTGTGTTGGAGGTATGCATAAAATTTGCATCTATTAGTAAACCCGCCTATTGATATAGATGTGCATTGGAATGAAGAAATGTCAATCTTCCATTGTTTTTGAGTGGTTGTTACATTTTTATTGGAATGCATTCTCATTGCTGAAAAAAAAGTTTAATTTTGATGTTTCAGGTAAACATTGAGAGAACAGTCTTGAAATGGAGTGCAAAATACAAACTATTCAGTCAACTTTTAATATCAATGCAGTGAAACCTCTTTATAACGAGGTCCGTGGGATCATGAAAATTACCTTGTTATATCAGGTTCCTCATGTTATCACGGTAAAGAAACAAAAAAACTATAAAGAGCTGGGAGCAATAAAATCACCTTGTTATAACAGGTATCACGCTATATCCAACCTCTTTATAATGAGGTTTTACTGTAGTAGATTGACAATCTGTCAAATGTCTTTAAAACACGTTCCACTGCAAATTTATCACCTGAAATACATCTGCATACATTACATTGAGCATGGCATATCAAGCAAATTCCATCAAAGTTTTCAGTTCATTTTGTAAATGTTTTTAGGTACTGAAAAATCATAAGGAAGGTTCCATTAAGATACATATTCCACATGTACAGTAATACATTTGAAGAAGATACAAACCCCAAACGCTTTTTGTTTCATTTTATTGGATGTTTCACCAATCTACATTTCAATGTCTTTCTTTTGCAGAAATAATCAAAACATCACCTTGACACTTTCGTGGAACATCGTCCCCAACGCAGGCCTTCTTCCTAGAGTGTATGGTGCAGGTAAAGATGTCTTTGCATTCCCCAGCGAGTATACAACACATAGAATATAATTATTACAGTCGAACCTCGTTATAACGAGGTCCTTCGGACCAGATAAATTATCTCTTTAAATCGAAATCTGGTTATATCAGGGCGAAAATACCATAAAATATAGAGAGATGGGACCAGGATAACTGCCTTGCTATAATGAGATCTTGTTAAGCACTCCTTATAACGAGGTTGGATTGTAGTTAGAAAGGTAGATTTTTCTTTTGTTGTGGTTTTCTGTCACTTCTGATATTTTTTAGGTTGTGGCTAGAAAGTTGTGATCAATTGCAAGTCAAATTGAAATCAGTTGCAAATGGAAATAGTGATTTTGGAATTTCTTTCAAAATGCCTATCTAACAATGATTGAGATTAGTTCATGCCAATTAACTGCAATGTGCAATTGCTTGCAACTTTCTATTAACATGAACACCCATTTAGGGTTGGGTTATAATCTGAAATCATTCATATTTTTTCTGTAAACTTTCTCCTTTTTCTTTGTATTCTGGGTATTTCTTTGAATGATGATCACCAATGTCAACCCCTTGAAGGAAAGAAAGATAGTAGGAAAAGTTTAAGAGAAGAATAATGATTTCAGAATATTATTTGTGCTCTGTTTTGTCATTTTATGAACCAAGTTCACAAGGGAATTTATGTTTTCAGTACTCAGTTTTTCACTCCAATTCTTTTTTATGCCTCCGCCACCGTAAGGTGGTGCCGGAGGCATTATGTTTTCGGGTTGTCCGTGCGTGCGTGCGTGCGTGCGTGCGTGCGTGCGTGCGTGCGTGCGTGCGTCCGTGCGTCCGTGCGTCCGTCCGGACCTTGTTACCGCGATAAGTTCAGAACTGCTGGACGGATTTTTACCAAACTTGGCTCAAGTATGTATAACCATGTGAGGATGAACTGATTAGATTTTGGGGTCAGTGGGTCAAAGGTCAAAGGTCACAGGGCCAAAAAACTTGTAAAAAATCACCCAAAATAGCTTGTTACCGCAATAAGTTCAGAACTTGTGTACAGATTTTGACCAAACTTGGCTCAAGTATGTATAAGCATGTGAGGAAGAACTGATGAGATTTTGGGTTCATGAGGTCAAAGGTGGCAGTGCCCAAAATTTGTAAAATGTATTTGATTTCTGATGGCATGGAACAGGCCGTACATACCTTTCTGATTGCATGATGGCGGAGGCATAAATTTTGACCGTGCGCGGTCGAGGATTCATCTAGTTCGTGCACTATTTCTAGGTTGATGATTTTGTTAATCGAAGGATATGTAATTCATGCCATTTTGTGGTATTTTTAGATTTCCTTTTTTGTCAAAAATTTGCAAACAAACATCTTAATAAACATTGATAAATATTGTGGTTAATAATGTGGTAATTAGAGTCAGTATGAATAATGTAAGATTGCACAGTGTCTTTCTCATTTAGGGATTATGTGTTTACAGTGTTCGGGATCAACATGTTATTGTCATGGTAGAGAATATTTTCACATTTTTTCTTACTTCAAAGTAGGTTCTGCTTGTACAGTGTAGTATTCTAAATCTTGTTGAACGGTTCTGTGTATTAACCTATTCACTTCTGAAACGCGCTAGTCCCAGGACAAAATCTATGTGAATTATGGATTTCAGTTGTCATTGGGTTAAGTTGTCAAACATGCCTTTATATTGGTATCTCATTGTTAGTGTATTTGTAGAAATTAGGGTAATTTGCATTCAGAATTTTCTGGGTTTCTAAACATTATGGTATTGTCAGAATTTCTAATATATTTATGGATTGTGCATGATAAGTGTACTTGCAAAGAAAACAACTTACAAGCAAGACAATGCTGTAAATTGACGGGATTAATTTACTGGAACAATGACAATTTTTGTGATTTATTTTTTTCTCTATTTCTCTCTCTTTATCTTGTTAGGTCTAACATTTATTCCATGGGGCATGTAGTTGAATGTATAAAAGAGATTCATAAATTAAAGTAAGATATGTCTACTATGTCTTGCCAATTTACATTTTAAGGAAAGGAATATCATTGGTATTTGGTTGTTTCGTACAATTATCTGGACATTGATATAGCTTTATGACTGTGTGTGTTATCAAGTACTCTACAAAATGTTTTCTTCTGTTTTTTTTTCCTCTGTCTCTCGCTTGAGATAGACATCATTGTAAATGTGTCTTTACAGAAACAACATGGTTGCTCTATCCTGCTTTATAACATCAGGGTGGCATTCCACCAGGTTACGAAAAACTTTATAACATGATTGGTATCAGTTCTTGTGCAGAATGATCGAGAATCTTGTACTACACAAGGTACTCCAGCATTTCTTAACTTTAAGAATGAGTTTTGTGGAATATTGGCCAGATTCACTCAGAGCAATCATTTTGCTGGAGAGAAGATGAGTGCTTCGAGTTTACTGTCATAGCATCTGTCATGTTTATTCTAAAACATGATTTTCCAGGTAGTAGATCAATCGTACATTCACATTTATAGCTATGGTATGCCAAGCATACACCCCTGAGCATAGAAATGCACAGGGCAGACACTAGGCTGATGCTAGCTAGTGCTTTTGTACAGCATTACAGATGCAGTGCCAGTCAAGTGTCTTCCCTGTGTACTGATGTGGAACAGGGATAGTACTACATGTTTGTATATGTTGGAAATACTCTATAAACTCATAAGCCCCGGTCACATAGGGCCCCGGAAGCAACACAATTCAACACAACTCTTTGTTCATAGGCAGTTAACTGTGAATTAACAAAGAGCTGTGTTAAATCGTGTTGCTTCTGGGCCTCTATGTGACCAGGGCCTAAACTGAGCCTTTGTCAGTTTAAATACATGTATCTCAAATGGTTATACTCATTTTGAAGGAGTAATTTTTTTTCCATTTCTTACACACTTGTGCAACCAGTCAACATTGTATATCTTGACTCAGTAACTTTTTAATGTATTTTCTTGTTGGCTTTCTAATAAACAAAACTTACCTTCAACTCAATATTACATTTTGTTATATTTATATGTACAGACACAGATTGATATACAAGGTAATTATTTTAAAATCAAAATAGAAGGAGGAGTTTATTTATGCCACTTGTAGACTGTCAGTGGTAGCAACTGGTTCTGGAGGGAAAGACTATATCGATTTGTGTTCGTAGCATCATGGATGATGGAAATTGGAGAGAGAGGCAAAGAGAGAGAGAGAGAGAAAGAAAGAGTGAGTGAGAGGGGAAAGTGGGAGAGAAAGAGGAAAGAGAGGGGGAAGTTGCGGGAGATCGAGGGGGTGGGCGAGCAAGGAACTCACTTTTTCCACAGCGATGATCACAACTTTGATGTGATGGAGTGGAGCATACTGAAATAGGAGATTCAATAGGCCGACATTTTGTGTGTGTTTGAAAGTGCTGAAAGATAATATAAATTAATGGCGAAAGTTACCAGAAAATGTACAAACTGGCAGACATGAGAGAAATATCAAACAGAGAGATGGTGGAAGACAAGGAAAGGACGGAGAAAGAAGAACAATATGTCAAATTATATTTGTAAGTGTGCATTATAATATCCAAGCTAAAAGCATAAGCACCAATGATCATCTAATTTCAACAAAGATTATTTATTGCATACCACATTCCGATGAAATTCAAAATTAAAACTACACTGTACTTTGTCCAAGTCAGTGATGAGTAATTGCTTAGCTTGTATACATAAAAACGGTCCGTAATCATGCGAGGAAACGATTTTCTTTCTATGTAGATATTTTCCCGATAATTTTTCTTTTCAGATTAAACATATTCCTGATTTAATTTGCATGGAAATGTGGGAGTGAGGGGGATGAGGGGCGCAACCTCTTATTCCAATGAATATGTGCAGACGTACATCAATGCGGGTACTGATGGTTATTTTATATGCCAGGTGAACCGTTTGCTTATTGACGCCACCCCGCAACAAGCAAAATAGGAATGGTACCCCTTTCAGAGTAAATTTGCACCTATAAAGAAAAGAAAAGAAAAGAAAAGAAAATAAAGGTTCAGAGTCGCCCTCCTCCGCCTTACAGCGGAGATGCCCCATTTAGATAAGATATATAATTTGGTACCCTATTCTGCCTACATGGGGGAGGGAGATAACAAATCTTCCTCATCCCTGGCAAAACCCCCCCCCCCCCCCCCCTCCCACTGGTCATGATACACATCTGTCCACTTTTCAAGACGTTCAGCAGTCCTTGATCAGTGGCTTTTTCGTTTTTGTTTTGCGGTTTTCTTCTATTGTTTTTACGTGGCTAAATTTCATGAACTGTTTCTACCGGCAGTGAATTTTTCTGACGTCAGCTCCGACGGGAGAAATTATTGGGGTGTGTCCTTCAAGTTAAATGAGAACCGGTCCTAAATGAATGTTATATTTTGAGGTCAACACAATTTTTCTAAATCTTTCAGAATGTGTATTTTGCCCAACTATATGGGTCAATGTCAGCTCATGGACTTACTAAAGTTAACTGAAGCGAATCCTTCTCAGTGGCAGATCCGCCGACAGTTCTGAAATGGAAAACTCCCTTCGACGTTCAAACTATGCATTATTACGCAACGGAAAGTTAAAAGACGTGTCTGCCCCAATATGATATTTTTTTTAACAGGAGCAAACTTGGTGAGCACAGAACAAAACAAAAGTTTGAAGAAATCCGGACAATTCATGATGAAGTTTATGAATTTTGAATGATTTCATAAAATGCTATTGAAAAATCAATTAAAAGTTCCAGTCATGTTGCCAATTTGATGATGTCTTGGTTACACTACGAACCATATTTTATATCTATGTTGCAAAATTCATCGTTCCTACAGACAGATACAAAGTTTGAATCAAGGTATAAACATGAAAATAGGGGATCAATATTTATGCATATCTATCATGAAGACGGCCAAGAATTATCGTTTTGAGGATTATATCTTGGGGTACAAAAGTAACAATTTTTCAAACATTGATGTAAATATAATAAACGGTTTATTGTGCAGCTTTGAAGTAATCAGTTGCCAATTTCTCTACATAATTAAACAAAATACTCTCTTATAAGTTGTGAATTGTTTACCAAACTCTTTTGTTCCGGTCATCCGATTTTCTGCTCCTTTCAACCCGATGTCATTTAGGACTAGACCTTTTGTTTTAAGATCCGAGAGAGAAAAAGCATACCACTGATTGAGACCACTAGTGCTATTTCTGCCTTTGGGTGCGAATTTCTAATCTGCCTGCTGATCCCGCACTTTTAAGGAATACAGATCTTCGGGAGTCCATTATTTATTAAGTCCATGATCAGATTGACGATTAAAAAAGAGAAACGTGACACCCCTGATTAATCCAGCCCCAGATTACATCATGACGTCATCGTGGTCAGATTGATTGGGGTCAAGCTCATGACCCTTGAGAGTCTGTCGGTGGATCTCCTATTTCAAATGAATCAAGATCGTCGAGAGTCCATCATTTCTAAGTCCATTATCAAATACACGATTAAAAAAAGGAGGGACATGACACCCCTCTCTAATCCAGGCGCAAATGGCATCGTAACGTCATCGGGGTCAGGTTGAGGTCAATCTCATGAACAACATGCTCATGACCCTGGAGGATTTCTCAGTGGATCTCCTCCTTTAAAGTAATACAAATTGTCGGGAGTCCATCATTTCTAAGTTCGTGATCACATGTACGACTCACGAAAGGAGGGACGTGACACCCCTGTCTAATCCAGGCACAAATGACATCATGACGTCATCGGGGTCAGGCCGGGGTCAAGCGCGTGACCCTGGAGGATGGCACTGGGACGATGAGAGGAAATTGGCGGGAATAAATCGATCGACGAGAAGATCCGCCTCAAGATCCTGATCGAAAACACAGACGACAGAGCACGAAGTAACGGATTTTCTTACCCCTAAAATTCGCAAGGATGAGCAGGAGGGGAATATCAATTATGACAACCGTATTGCCGAATGCCGATTGCGCTCAGATTCGGTAATTTGTAATTTTATCTTTTTACGGACATTCTGATAACGGCAGTGATGGCTTTGTATGAATAAAAATGACTAACGATACGCAGTGAACTGTTAAACATCGTCATCATCATCATCATTATCGCAATCATAATCAGCGCGAAAATAATCTTCCTCATCATGATCATCATCATCAACACCACCACCACCACCACAATTATCTTTGTCACCATCACGTTTTTGTTTTCATCATAAGTGTGGCATGCGAGTGTAAAAATACAAAATTGACACCAAACTATTTTTGAACAACAAAGATCCTATGACACTGTTTGATTTATAAGAGTCCGACATTCATCATTATCTTCATGGTTTTTTCCTTCAATTTCCAAATTTATTTTTTGCTTTCCAATACCATATTCATGTTTACTATGGATGTGTTTTTCCAGTAAATAAAACCGGAAAGGGTACCAATTGACATCTTCCCAGAAATAAGCCATTGTCTATATAATTAAATGTGCAGGCATCATACCAACTACTAAACTGATTATGCTACATTAAAAGGAGTAATTATTTGGTTTTCTTTTAATTCATCTTTCCCCAAAGACAAGATTTCATGTCGTTGGCATTGTTAATAAATGGAAGATCATTCGTAATTTATAAAGAAAAAAGCAGGTGCTTGAATTCAATAAGAGTTGTGATATATTACCGTCTCTTTACCATATCAAATACGATAAAACATTTGTATATTGTTATAAAGTGGTTGATACGTGAGAGATGTGATGATATGTTGTCGTGACATGACATGACATTGATAAATGTTGCAATATGCCCCATTCTCCCGTCACGTATAAACTGATAAAATACCCCCACCCCCTGTCAGTCTGTGCATATTCTGTGTTGCCTACTTATCCTTCAGGCAGACTCATACCTTTGCGTTTTTAGCCTGTGTCGGCCCAGCATTTTTTAAGATAAAAAACGTTTAAGACGCAGGTCATATGGTGGACTAACGTTCGGCGTATGCTCCTTGAACGCAATCCGAAAGTCAGTTCACCATCAATCGGATCAGCGCATACTGTGCCCTCGGAGAGCGTTTTTTAATTCTCAAAAACACTGGGACGACTAAAACCGCAAAGTGTGAGTCGGCCATCAGACGTTTAGATTTTCAGAAAGATGGAACATCTCTCTATACACAACAATGCCTTAAATATCACTTTTGGATGCGTATATCAAATGGCTAATAATAAATTGTATCAATCTGAATATGACCAAACTGCAAACACTTTGTGATTCATTTCACGGATGAGTAATTTCAGATATATAATGAAGTCTCTCTTTCTCTCTCTCTCTCCCTCTCTCTCTCTCTCTCTCTCTCTCTCTACTTTTCATAGTGTTATGCCATTCTACGGATAATTTTAAGGACACATAAACGCAAAAAAATCATTATGCCTTCAACTTATTTCATTCGTATACTTTGAATTCATGAGAACAGTTTCGTACTGTTATGGGAGCTAGTAGGTTCTGCTTGACAAATGAGTCTTCCACTGGCTATTTGTTGGTTATTTAACTCAACTCTTGTAATTTATTGATCATTCCGCTGACTCGTCCATATTGGAAC
>BQKZ01009106.1:2525-15947 GCA_036244855.1 Temnopleurus reevesii
ATATTTCTTTTGCTAAGTGATATTAAACAACAAATTTGACGAATGCACGTGAAATGTCAAAAGCATAAGATGACCCTTGAAAGAAGCAATATGAATTTAATTATTATGTAAGATGGCAATTCCACATGGGCGTTAATGGTTAACGGGTTTACATGCCATTTTCGAACAACACTTTTGCTAGATACAGCTCAGTGATGATAATAATAATAATGATAATAATACGCGGCTTTTATATAGCGCTTATCAACTCTTCATTAGAATTCTCTAAGCGCTCTACAATTGCAGCATTATTACTCTGGCTTTAGCCCGGCAGCCACTTTATTAGCGCACTTGGCATTTCAAGGGAAAAAAATCCTACCAGGTACCCATTCACCTCACCTGGGTTGAGTGCAGCACATTGTGGATGAATTTCTTGCTGAAGGAAATTGACACCATAGGTGGGATTCGAACCTACGACCATCTGGTTGAAAGGCGAGAGTCAGAACCACTACACTACGGCGCCTCTGATAAACTATCAGAGACCGGTCAAATCAAATCTTAAAATGTAGTAGAAAGATTATATGCTAGCGTATGGCATGTATGGAAAGGAAGAACATTTACATTGTTCACATGACTGGCTCGAAGGTGGGAATAATGTTGGTAACGGAATTACATCTGATAATATGGCCGTTTTGGTCAGTAAACAGCCCTAATAAATTATATCTCGCATACTTTTAAAACGAAATTATCAAACTTGATTATATACGTCACATATTCCAAACAAATTATCCACAATATACTATTTCCAAGCAAGATAAGAGGCACGTTTTAAAACATTTACGAATTTTTCACTTGTGGAATTGCCCTAAGCATGATGCCACTTACAATTTTAGAAATGCAATAATTCATTGTGTACAAGAATCGTTATACATCTTTTATAGAGGAAACATAAAAAGAAGGAATGAAAGAAGAATACAGCATTCAATGTTTTGTAGAAGATGATGATGGAGATGAACAAGGGGAAGAAGACGAAACAAAGGTACAAAGAAATTAGGAGTGGGTTTTAATACTGTACATGGATTTTTACTGCATCTTGTGACACATACTATAAGACACGAGCAAAAAAGAATGTGCAACTTTATCTTCATACATCTTTATACATCTTTAATGGTGCAAAATAATGCAACAAAACGGGCACCTTTAATGGTGCAAAATAATGCAACAAAGTGAAAATTCGAACCCGCAGTATCAAGGATCGCTTCATTCCAAGCCAGGCGCTCTACAGACTTAGTTGTGTAGCGGCTCTAATTGACCGATGGACATTATGACATTCGCTATCCGGAAGAGGATATTTTGACTTGCTTTTATTTAGGAGTGCCGCCCCTCTTGATGCCGGGTTTATATAGACTGGAAATGCGTTGTCCTCATTCACGGATACAAAATCTGTGTTTGATGTATTATAAATCTGTCCATCGGTCCAAAGCAGTGACTAGCTCCGTCGATAGAGCGTTTGGCTTGGAATAAAACGACGTAGTTTCGAAGCCCACATTTTAAGAATATTAGTTAAAACATTGCCGTGTTGATGATAAAAAAATTGATGCAAATTTAATTAATTCTCTATGCTCAAATGTTGTTCGTGACAACAAGAAAGGATGCCCGCGGCTTGCCCGATATAGCAACAGGTGATATGCATACTGGATTCAAAGTATAATAGTGCAATTGTTACAAGCCAGTTCAAAGAATGTCACGTAGTTATATTCGTTGCTAAGAAGTGTGTATAACATTATGTCAATTTTACAACGGTCTATTAATGCACTGCGAAATTTAAAAAGAGGACTGAAATGTAGGCAATATTGACAAAGGCAATTAGATTCCATTTCCCTCGAATTCTGATGCGATCTTGGATATCCTTGAGGTGGATTGTCCTCTACGGGAACGGGATCTAGATTATCAGCTCTGTTGTTTGAACGGCTGGTACTTTTGGGGATGCCTTTGAGGCACTTTGATCAGCGTAAACAAATGTCTACCATTATTCTGCATCATAAAATGTAAGCCAATTACAATTTCAGTGTGTTGTGTTAAAAGCAACAGCATCGTCGCAACTCGCGGATGCCCTGCTTCTGGAATCGAATACTCATGAAGAAATAGATCAGAGGATTGACAGCATTACTGATGAACATCATGTACTTCGGTTTAGATGCAGTTAAAAAGACGCCTTTGAGGCATTTTGATATTACAGTGTAAAACATTCATTGATCGTTAAACCAGGTCTCGTCCATTTGATACTCTATGGTGTAAATCTGCACCAGAATTTTTCACCTTTAAATCATGTGTTAGCCAAATGTGATAGTTTTGGTGTTTGGTGTTAAAAGCAACAGCACCGCCGCAACTCGCGGATGCCCTGTTTCTTAAAGCGGATACTCATGAAGGAATACACCAAAGGATTGACAGCATTACCGATGAACATCATGTACTTCAAGTTGTAAATCAACACGTAGAGGGGTTTCTGGTTCTCGGGGATGTGGGCCAAGTCCTTGAAGGGGACCAAAACGAATATGATGAAAGGAAACCAGGACGCTATCAAGATTATCGTGATGACCATCATCATACGAGTACCTTGTCGCTCCGACTGGGAAAGGCCACCGACAGGAGTATTTTTATTCCCTTTTCCTCGAATTCTGTTGCCGTCTTTGGACATTTGAGATGGATTGTCCTCAAGGGGAACGGGATTGCGATTCAGAGTTCCGTAATTACAATGGCTGATGATGTTGGGAACATGTCTTTGAGGCACTTTGACATTCCGCTTTAAAGATCTTCCTTGATCGTTGAACCCAGCTGCCACGTTCACTTTCTTTCCAAAATGAGCTTGATGATGGATCCTACCCGAAACTGTCTTGATGCGACCAGGACATTCCCCCGGGAGCTGGCCTAACGCGCTGGCATCACCAGAAATGCTCTCTCTGACTCGTCTGCAGTTGGATAAATGTCGTGGTTTCGGCCTACCCGGATGTTCCTTGGGGCTCTTTCTGGCTCTGCTTGCTCCTTCTGGAGATGTCTTTGACCCCAAGACCGGTTGGACGCGACGGCATTCCCGCATCTTTCTATAGATCATCCCATAGAGAAGAATGATGGCACCGATGCAGAGCACTGTCAGGGTGACCATACCCCTCTAGAAAGGCACACCCCAGCTTCCCGGCACCACGTTGCATCGGTGGACAAGACCATCCTCGTAGCTCTCCAACGCTGTATTCATCGAGATCCCAATCGCAAACGTCAGTGCCACCCCGAGGCAAATCCCAGTGACCGCATATGTGGTTCTTGCGGACATTCTTTTCCGATATGGGAAGCATACGGCTGCGAACCTGTCAGCGGCGATGGCAGTCATCATCAGGAGGGACTGCGAGGTGGACGACTGGAAGATGGCGTAGAGGCTACGGCACAGCTTGGGGGATGCGTCCCCATGGATGGCCGCTAGGGAGTCAACGGTGACGGCGGCGCAGATGATGGTGAAGAGATCGAAACAGGCCAGGATCATGATGAAAGTCTGCGTGCTCGTCTTTCGACGTCGCTTCGCCATTATTCTGATCGTCAGGAGATTCCCCGGAACGCCGATTAGTAACAGACTGTTCAGGAACACCAGGACGCAAATCGTTGAGTTATTCATGCTCTATTATGATGAAATCGCTAATCATTTACAAATTTCTAATATATGTGATCCGTAAGTATAAACAATGTGTAAGCGTGTTGCTACAAGAGCATTTCCTCCAAAAGAAGGCAATGTTTATTTCAAATCCACATCAAGATATGAAAGACTATTAGACCTCCGTGTAAAATACACTGTTTTGATTTATGACTACTTTGGAGAACGGAAATCCATCGTCGTAAAATACCGGTCACACCTATGACATTATTTGTTCATCGGATTGGTAATTACAGACAACATAATGCTGATATGAGTGACACCGTCTGTTTTGTGAGTAGATGTGACTGGGGGTATTACGGAGCACCGAGATGCGACGAAAAGACGGAAATGAACCGCTGCATGTAATCCGATCGAATGCCAAATGAAAGATGGATAGCAAGACAGCTAAATATAAACCGAGCTTTCCCCCTATCTCTCATCGATACCGTATACAGTTAAAGATGATGAACCACACCCATCAAGTATGTACACACTTAGAAATAAGGTGCAATATTGCACCTTTAAGGATGGAAACAGATCGTGCAACGTTCTCATGCATCAACGATGGCGACATTAAAAATATTTAAAAAGACTCAATTCAGACAGACGATAAAAAAACTGCTTATTTATTGATCGCAAAAGACGTTTTCGACTGCAAGCATGTTTACAAATTAATAAAGAATAGCTAGGAAAGTCTTACAGACGTCGCCGCTTTTTGCTTTATGATTGATGCTCTGCATTGTCGTTGTGACCTTCAGACCTTGGAGTCCATGTTGGAACAAACCCACTACCTAAGGAGCCAGGAAAGTTGGATCGTGTAGGGCTAAAGTTTGACTCGCCCAATCATTGGTAAAATAAGGAAAAGAACATGAAAGTTTGCTTAAAATCGAACATTGACAACCAAAACATGATAAAGCTACCTGATATTGGAGGGGAACATACTCTCTCCCTCGATCGCTTCCCTCGCTCGGTCTCGGTTGCGATACACCCCCTCACATGCCCGCCTCTATAAAAACCCTCTCCTCATTTGAGCGTTACCATAATGGGTATAGATTAGACAAAGCATATGTTCTACATGTCTTTGTAGAATAACTGGGAAGGAAATTTCTCTTGTGCGTGAGGGTCATTGTAAGGGCACTGAGCAATTAGACACATTTAAAGGGTGAAAAGTAATCCAGCACAGCAGCGCAGTTACATAAAAGGGCAATATTTTACAAAATATTTCAAGAGCGCGGCAATTGTGGGGTTCAACCCTGCACCATGAGGTATAGCCAAACGTTCAATCGACTGAACTGTGAACCAGTTCTTATTGACCGATGGAAATTAGGACAACAGGAAATATACTGTAGGCTATAGTATGAAGAGAATGTCGAATGTATATGTCGATGACCTTAAAATGAAATTTTCAAACAATAACCTGAAAGACATTTGTAACAGTGTGGTTGTGCAGTTAAAAACATTCTCAAACTAAGATGTCTGCCCCCCCCCCCCACCTCCTTCCCCCGTAACAGATCCCCCTTAATTTTCCAAAACTTTCCGCTGTCTCCCTGCTCATGCTTTTTTTGTATAGTGTATAGGCCTATAACCCGTTCTTCCTGTATAATATGAACACCATAACTACCATAAATACGATCCAGGGGCAGATTACACGGTCTTATAGTTATCCTCTTATTGCTAAGACGTGAAGGCCCCAGCACACCAAACACGGCACGGCATAACGGCACGGTATTTACGCAGTATCTTGGTTCTTATTGGCCAGCGCGCTCCTCCGCGTACAAATTTTTTAACAATTGGCCAATCACAGTGGAGACATCTCGTAAAAACCGTGCCGTGATGCCGTGCCGTGTTTGGTGTACTTGGGCCTTAAATCTTTTTTGCGACTCTCATAACATAGACTTATGAATTTTTGTGTCTATGTTAAGAGGATTGAAGACGAATTTGAGACGTCTCAATGCCGCCTCACACTTTTGCATTTTCGCCACGTCGGCCAAGCGGTTTTGAAAATTAAAAACGCTTCCCGAGCGTACAGTATACGCTGATCAGACGGTGAACTCACATTCGGCTTTCGCTCAAGGAGCGTAGGCCTACGCCAAACGTAAGTCCACCGTATGACATGCCGATGCGTCATTGTGCACCCAGGGAGCGTTTATAATTGTCAACAAATCTGGGCGTACGCAGTCTAAAACACAAAGCTGTGAGTCGATCTTTAAGCACTGGTCACATAGGGCCCCGAAAGCAACACGATTCATCCCGACTCGTTGTTCTGAGGCACTTAACTGTGAATTAACAAAGAGTCGGGCTGAATCGTGTTGCTTCCGGGGTCCTATGTGACCGGGGCCTTAGCAAGAAGAGGATAGCTCGGACCATTTCGTGAAATTAAACTTGGCTTACCTGGACTGTACGGTTGAATAGAGTCTCTGCATCCGACACCATTGATTTAAGCTTGTCCATTGCTGAAATTTGATCGGAATTATTTCAAATAATGAGGAAAATATGAATTCTGACCAACCACAAGCTATTAAAGCTTCGATATGAAGTATAATTATTCTTGATTTCTGCTTTTCTCGTATCCCTTGCGCTCAAACGTGTATGCCGGATACTAAGCTGAAATATTTTCAAAGCCAGTCGATCATAGTTCAGTTTGTGAAGAGAAATAACGAATAACATATGTTGGCACGAGTGCCTGGTATTAATTTGTAATATTTTCCATAGTTGAGTAAATACCAGCTTGTTTGTTCACAATACTCTAATTCTTCACGTCGACATGGTACCGCAGTTTTCTTCCCGCTTCTCTCTCTCTCTCTCTCTCTCTCTCTCTCTCTCCTTCCCCTTCTTTCTCACTCTCCCTCTGTATCTCTGTCTGTCTCTCTCTCTCTCTCTTTTTCTCTCTCTGTCTCTCTCCCTCGCTCTCTTTCCCTCTCTCCCCCTCTCTCTCTCCTTCCCCTTCGCTCTCACGATCCCTCTCTCTCTCTCTCTCTGTGTCTCTCTCTCTTTCTCTCTCGGTCACCCACATTTCTACCGCCAGATAATTTATTAATACCCTAAAAAAAAGTAATACGAATGATTTGATAATTTATCTCCGATACCCTTTTTATAATACTTTTTTTCATTTGTTTTGAACAAAAGCATTTAAGCAATATAAGGAGAAAATAGAAAACAACAACAGAAAATACCTGCAGCAGCAGCAAAAAAAAACAAATTAATTGACGCTCTAACAAGAGGGGTAGAATAATCATAATTATATCATTTCTTGCATGGCACTTCTTCCATATCAGACCAAAAACACTCTTTCAATATAATAATGAGAATGATAATAATAGACGCAATTTATATAGCAACGTATCTACTCTTTATATTATCATTACCCTGGCTTTGGCCGGTGTACACCAGCGAACATGGCATTTCAAGGAATAAATATTCCTGCCGGGTACCCATGCACCTCACCTGGGTCGAGTGCAGCACAATGTGGATTAATTTCTGGGGAAGGAAATTAACGCCATTGGTGGGATTCGAGCCTAAGACCCCCTGGTTGAATGGCGAGGGTCAGAACCACTACATCGCGACGGCACGACGCTTATGAGAATGTAATATTTTCGCTTTTAAAAAGAATCTGATGCACAATAATTTATTCTGTAAACTCAATGGGATGAACAAAAACAGTTAGACAGACAGGTCATTACTTAAAATCATACCACTTTTATAAAAATTTATTCAAACAATTTTCATGTTCAAATGTTGAAGTTTAATTTTGTTTCGTTAATGTCTGTGTAACTGTTATGAGATTAGAATATTCATATGCATTGGCATGCGTATACACGCAGAATCAGCGTTTATAGCTTTATAGGTTTTCCCCAGCCAATTTTCTAATGATCTCAAACAATTTAACGATTTGATCGTTCAATTTCGCAAAAATTACGTACAAAATTAAAGTTGTTTTAGAAAAAAGTCTGAAACGAACTATGAAAGCCTATATTATCATTTAAGATAAAATAGAAAATAATAATAAAAAAAACACCATACAACAAAATATGTCATTAAAAATGATACGTAGTTTTGCGGCCTCCATAACTATGTAAGGTTTTGATATATCGTCGAGTAATTATGTTTATGAGCGTTCTCCAAACGTTGTTTTCGTTGCCTTCACGGTTGCAAAAGCTGGAAACCCCGTGATCTGGGCCCTGTTACATAAATATTTCCAATCAGTCGTAAGTCTATGGGAAATCATGTACTAAAATTTTGCGATTGATCGTAATCTCGTTTATGATACAGGCCCCAGGCTATATAATTTAATGGTCTCATGAAATTGAAGAATCAATGAAAAGGATACCATCATTTTTTACCCACCCTCTTCGCGTGATACCATCTATAACATTGTATCATGGTTATCGTCTCTTTAATTAATTTATGCATGTATGAAAACATGTAACATGACACACCGAATAACATTTTAGTGTCGTAAAATAGAGCAACAAAACAAAATGACCAGTTTGGGCCGCCAGACGGTCAGTTTGACGAAATCTTTCCAATCGGCCGACATCTTCACGAATCAATCCACGCGTTAATGATTTCGTCAATTTTTAAAACAACATATAGACATTCTTTAGGAGGGAGAAAGCAACAAAAAAAACGATAAGAGTTTCTTTTTCTAATCAGCTTGAAAATAATAAGGAAAGAAGATGGCGAAATTTTTGAAGCAGCTCTCTGTTGAAAATCTGCTGGAAAATATTAAGGTAAGTTTATCTTTTTATGCTTTGGTTCTGTAAAAAAAAACTATTCATTTTGTTATCCGGATCTGGGACGTTCTTCACAACAGTTGTACTTTAACCATTTTAACCATTCATTTTTATTCATTAGATACATGCATTTTGAAATGCTTGGTAAAATGTTTCCATAACACTGTGCAGCTTATCCTCGTACATCAGATTTAATAACTGATTTCTCAGTTTTGATTTAAATGTGCTTCAAATAAATCAGAGTAATGAAACAGTAAACTACTTCGATTATGGCGGACTATATGAAAAATGATTACAATTTTGGAATCTCTGAATTAGGTTAGCTTTTTAACATCAAGTTATATATTGACATTTAACAGGGTTATCAAGATTAGTTTTGAATCCAAGCAGTTCACATTAGAGAGTCAATCCAAATGGATTTAAAAATGTTTATTTAATTCATAGATTAAAAATGTCTCATCTTTTTTTCCTGATGTGTCCTCCATTAAGACAAACAAAATAGTTTACCTTTTAAAAGCTCGAATTTAGAGAGTAGTAGATAAATATCCTGCACTCGATGATTTTAAGCAGTAGTTTTGAGGTTATCATATTGCCCAATCTTTTTTAAGTGAAGTTAGTTGTGGAAAAAATATGTGAATGATTAAAGAACACAATGTAATCTTTTTTTCCGTCAAAAGAATCGAACGCCATTTGTCAAATGACCCACTTTATTTTACGGAAATAATGTGTATCATAATAGCCATAATAGATTTTACGACTTCTCTCTGTATGCAAGTTATTTTTCCATATGTAACCAAAATAAATGATAGAAATTTTACGTAATTTTTGCGACATTTCCTTTATCAAAGTAGCCTTTTGTGGAAGAATTCAAGTGTTATTGCCGGATTGACAAGTTGAAAAACATAAAGAAATAATGCATTCTGCAACGCACGGAAATTATATTTGAGGGCGCCAGTATACAGGTATATATTTTTTATTCAGCCACTTGAAGTTTTGCGATTTCTTTTGACATGACTGATTAAAATCAAAGCATTTGGAGGGGGCAAGAGACGATTTTTTTTTGGTGGGATATAAATTTTTATTTACTAGCTCATAATCGAGAAATCAAAATTCCTTTAACGAATTGGCCGAAAAGGAAGGTAGCAAACGAGCAAAATAACAACAAAGATAGTTAGGGTAATAGTGAATAACGGTAATTATAGATTTAAAAAAAAGACAATGATATTGATTTATAATTATAATGATAATAGGAAAGGCAATGACAAAATAATTCAAATTTTGTATAACTTTATTAAACATAATTGAAGAGAGTTGATCAGTTGTCTCACGATGTGCAAACGTAAAACGTTAGTATAGTGACGTTTCGGCTGCTTATTAAACATAACGGAACATGGGATAAAGAACATATCTAAAACATCAAACGTAACATAAATCTATATACATAAATACAGCAGTATAAAATTAGTCCAGCTAAGGCAGAGCTTATGACGCAATACAGTAAAACATCATACATATAACGTTTATAGAAAAGTAATGATATAAACCAAAATATTCTTTAATCAAACTTATTATTCATGTTTACATACTACATATAATAACGACAATAACATTAGATTGATTAACAAATTCGATTAGTAAATATAACTAAATTAAGAAATAAATGAACAAATATGACTAAAGAACAACCACTATGATTATTAAAACAAAATGAGAATGAATTAGAAATGATGACAAAAATGAAGATGGAGCTCTTATGCTAATTTGATCTAAATGGAAACCAACTTCTCAAAACAACCAAAATAAAAGAAAGAAAGAAATAGCAGCCATTATTGATGAAAAATAGACGACAAAATCGCTACTGCATAATGTCAAAATGACAGTGAATTAGATGGCGGTGTGTATATCTATGCTAGAAAAAAATTACAGCAATTTTTAGGACAGCTGTTCTCCTAATTACTTTCTAATACTATTTTCAATCGATTGGGATGGGCTGTTGAGAGGTTATACGATGATAATTTACATGATTTTATCACCAAGGCTTTGGGAAAATGGACGACTTTTTCAAACGATTATCCGACGATGCAGGAAAAGCATTTGACAATTTAAAAGTAAGTCCAGCTTTTGTGTTTTATTTCATTGTTACACCGATAAACTAAGGTGCTTATTTAGAACATTTTAACGATTTAAGCATGAAGTTCAATCCATTAATGCATTGAAATCTCATTGAGATAAATTATATACACCACGTTCTGTGTTACTAGGTTCACAACACAAGGAGATAACATAAAAGATCTTACGATGAATTATTAATCGTAAGTCTATGGCAAAATTTGTACCAAAGAGATTCCATTAATTGCAAAGTTAATCATATCTCTCTCTCTCTCTGTTCCAGGACCAAGTCCTGTTAAAATGTTCCATGTCATGCATTACCAGGGACACATTAGAAAGCGCAAATGTGGTGAATCCGCCCCTCCCCCGCAAAACAATTTTCCAGAAATTGTGTAGCACCGCTGATAACACTGAGAGTGTTAAATAAAGGGGGTTTATAGTCTGTTAGCACTTGAGTTTGTGTTCTTAAGTTAAAAAAAAGATTTATCACCTTCAATGAAATCAAACTCAATTTTGGCATTGATTTCTTTATTTTCCTGGCGTTCTCACCGAAGCGTTACTAAAATCAACGCATATGAAAACAAAAAAATGAAAATCACAAAATATGACTACTTCAACTTTTTGTGGATGAATAAGGAGGCAATGGAACAAAGCTAAGTTTTGTTTGTATTACTGAATGCCGTTTGTGTCTTTTATCATTTTTAATTATTTAGTTACATGAATGCATTATTTTGTCGTTATGAAGAATAACAAAATTATCAGATTGAGCTTGAACACAGGACCACGTATGAACACAATGAATCCATGATCGAAATCCTGCACATTCGTATTGTTTGTTCAAATTACTGTTTTACAAAAGTGAGAACGATGATCCATAGAGTTGCCAATTTTAGCACCTCTCAAGTACGCCCCATTGATCCTATCAAATTATTCATATTATTAGGCATATTACGAATCATTATGGTTATTAGCTGTATTTATTTCTAAATAAATGAAATGCACTTGCGTCATGTTTATTACAAAAGTCCCTATGCACAGACGATTATCCTAAATAATTCCATCGAAGTAGCCATATTTAGGATTCAGTTCGGGCAATACAAAACGTGCAACAAACTTTGATCTAATATTTCTCCGTAAAAAAGTCAAAGCTTTTTTAATGAGTGGCTAGACCGATTTGGATGAAAATTTTCTCATCTATATTACAGGTCATCTGTGTGTGTATGTATGTGTGTACGCGTGCCTTTATGTTTGTGTGAATGTATCTGTGTTTATTTGCGTTTCATGCTCCCTTTTCCTTTTTATCTATCACCATTTTTATATTCTATATGTCTTTTTATCATGTTGTACTATTTGTATTTTACTCTGACTGTAAATTGAAATCACAATTCAGCTTTTAGCTGCAGAGACTTTTAATCAATAAACCAATTATCTATCTATCTATCCATCCGTCTCTTTATCTATCCATCTATCTATCTATCTATCTATCTATCTATCTATCTATCTATCTATCGATCGATCGATCTAATTAAAACAAGCTCATTACTTACTGTTTGTACGAGACATTTTAGGTGGCATTCCTTAATATTGGGAAGAAGATAAGGGCTATTGAAAAGAATGAGAATGAGGAGGAATGGGAATAGGAGAAGGAGTAGAGGGAGGAGGAGGAGGAGGAGGGGGATGGGGAAGAGGAGGAGAATGGGAGGAATGAGGAGGAGAGGGAGGAGGAGAAGAAAGAGGATGAGGAGAAGGGAGATGAAGAAGAAGAAGGGGAAGGAGGAGGAGAAGAGGAAGAAGAGGAAGAAGAAGAAGGATAAGAAAAAAAAAAGAAGAGGGGAAGAAGAAGAAGAAGAACAAGAGGAGGAAGAAGAAAAAGAAGAGGGGAAGAAGAAGAAGAAGAAGAAGAAGAAGAAGAAGAAGAAGAAGAAGAAGAAGAAGAAGAACTAGAAGAAGAAGAGAGGAAGAAAAAGAAGAAGAAGAAAGAGGAGGAGGTGGAGGAATAGGAGGAGTATGAGATAAGTGTAAGAAGAAAAATAAGAAGAAGATGAACAACAACAACAACAACGACAACAACAATACCGAGGTGAGAATGTTGAGTATGGCGATGATGTTTTATGCTAATTAATGAATAGAATAATGATATTAACGTTAAAAATGTAAATAAAAAAGTAATAAACACCTGATAAATGGTGAGTTTTATCCGCTGACTCTCTTCGATAGATCCGTGACCACAAAATGCTCCCCAATTCTTTACTCCTCAAGATTTCAATCTATACCCGCATATTTTCATACCCTCTCATGACATTAAGATAATGTAACAACTTCTTAATTTGAGACAATGGTTCGCATAACATAAAAATGAATGATATAATAATATATAGATCACTTAAAAGTTATATTACTCTATAATTTCGTAGGTACCAGTATAAACATGGCCATTATACGTGATTACATTGCAATATTATTTTATTGGTACACGTGCATTGGAACGTGTCACCAGAAACCAATTTCATGATAACGAGCGGAAGATGTTGAGAGGGGGGGCACATATGCGGATCCAGGGTATATAATAGTAATAATAATAATGATAATAATGATAATGATAACAATAATGAACGGCTTTTATAAAGCGCTTATCAATTCATGAGAATTCCCGAAGCACTCTACAATTGCAGCATTATTACCCTGGATTCAGCTTGCAAGTCACCAGCGCAGTTGGCGTTTCAAGGAATAAATATTCCTACCAGGTACCCATTCACCACATCTGGGTTGAGTGCAGCACAATGTGGACGAATTTCTTGCTGAAGTAAATTAACGCCATGGTTGCTGGGACTCGAACCTACGACCCTCTGGTTGAAAGGCAACTACGGCGCCTCCATACATGCTAATATGTCTTTACTTTTATCAGGTGGGCTGACAAGC